>MCFA01000410.1:0-18856 GCA_002105025.1 Clohesyomyces aquaticus
AATCTTGGACGAGCTTACTCAGATTCAGCTAGCCAAACAAGCTTCTCGTGATGATTGGACGCTGTTTCGCCAAGCTCTATATTTAGGATGGAACGCTCACTCCGAGTTTCCGACCTCGCATAGCCACCGCACGCCACTCCTTGTAGCGATGGCACTCCACCACCAGATGCAACCATCAGTTGCAGAATTCGCCGCTGGCGAATGGGCGCCATCTTTTCGCGCGTGCCGTTCTTTCTTTTGTCGGACACAGCTTTTCTTAGGGTTCAGCGCGTCAAGACCGTGCTTGTAGGGCTGAAGTTTGGCTGCAGGTTGGACCTATCGGCTTAACTCATTCCAGCACTTATTGGGAGAAAAGCATCACAAAAAACTTGGAGTCGCGCCAAGGGCTTGAAGCATGGCCCGCAACAATGCGTTGTTCCATAAGGGGATGCACTTCGCCCCGAAAGCCGGATGGGACGTCTACCGTTGGTCAGAGCCAGCCAACCCAGTCCAGTCATTCCACCAGGCTCGCGCTAGAAAGTGTGCATATGATCGCGCGGGAGAGGCTGATGCTCATGTTGGTTGCTGATTATTGCTCCCGCTTAGTACACCTTGCCCCCGGCCACACCCTTTCTCCTCTCCCCTCTCTCCCTCCTGTCACATTTGTCTTTTCAAACCTCCGACTCACAATGGGGGAGAGCTCGATATACTACGATGTCGAGGCCTACAACTCCCGCAAACGAAAACTCGGAAACAACTTCAAGCGACCCCCACGAGCCAACTTCCTCGCGGCCGCGACTTACATCAGGAACCTTCTCGATGGCAAATCTTTTAACTGGGCTGCCATGTGCGGCCTCGCGATGCTGTGTCTTGGTTCGAAAAGGGAGATGCATGACATTCATCTAGTCTATGAAGATCGAGACTATAATCGCCTCAAGACCAAGCTAGAGCACGATCAAAGGTAAATGGAGGTCACCACACGAAAGGCTCTGAAACTAATGAACGTAGGGTGAGGCTGCCAAAGGGAATGAACTCCCTCTTCCCAATCAAGCTATTGCTCGGGACCGGACCGAGGTACAAAGACGCTGGTTGCACAGAAAACGTAGAGGTCGAAGTAAATTTGGTTCCTCCCGGTAGGATTTCAACTTCTCCACGATATAGAGCTGTGGTTGACGATATAGGGTCCCATGGTGCGCCTCAGAACGATGTCCTGCGACAGAATCAAGTTTTGCTTCGTACAAACATTAACGGGAACCTTACCACCTTCAAAGGTCTCAACATGCAGTTTCTAGTGAAGACGCTTTTTCACTATAGTAGAAGTCAAGATCTAACGTGGGATCCAAAGTTGGATATTGCATTCTTGTGTATCTCGTATGCACAGGAAGTCGGCTCGATTAGGCAACAGCTAAACCAAGGGGAGCTCCACGAATGCTTCTTTTCAACTCGATTCTTCTCCGTCGATTTGACAGCTGCAGAACAAAGAAAGTGTGCTTTGGCCTTGTTAGGAACGGAACATATACCCACAGCTCGCAGGATTGTGCCAAAAGGGCAGGTCCAAAGCGCACCCGTAGGGGACCCGAGGAAGACTATCACACCGCCGCAGTCACAATTCAACCCCATGTATCCACCAGGGACAAGTGGTACCGGCAGGCCCCTCCCAGTCGATTCACGCGGCTCCTCGAATTGCTTTCCGAATCAAGGTCAAAGTGGGAGCCCTCTTTTAGTGCCGGGCCAGGCCCTGCGACCATCTTCGATGGACTCACGTCCACCCACGCAGATTAACAGTGGACGACCTATGGTTTCTGTTCGACCAAACAGCTTCCAGAACATTGCCAGTACCAGGAATCAACAAAGCCAACCAGTTTTTATTGCGGGATTTAATCCTCCTGCAGTGAATCATGCGCCCCAAGCTAGCAATGAGAGTCCCCCTTTCTCTGGGAGAGGACCAATTCCAATATACGCACACAATACTCCACACTTGAGCAGTGCCGCGGTTAAACCTCATCGCCATTCGTCCCAGCCGGTTCCTGGTCAATGGAATACACGGGTCGTTCCTAGTCAGGGGAACAACTTCCCGTCAGTAAATCCGCAGCAAAGCAATGGACCAAGACATGGAGAACCAAACTACGCCCAGACAGTTGGGAGACCGGGTCTGGCGCCAGGTGTGCCTGCTGGTTACCTGGGGCTTCAACAGAGCGGAACAGGAAAAGAGCTCCCAACTCTGCCATCTGCCAGCGCAAAGCCGAATTTTGTTCCGCAATGCAACCAAGCCGCTGCACAGCAACATCATGTTGCAACGCTCTCGAACGTGTCTACAAATTCTCGTAGTTTGTCAGGCCCTGCGAGTGTTCGCCGTCCCGTATCATCCGACCTGGCATATGCACCTTTCACCAAATCAAAGTCCGTCAAAGAAGAGATTTTACCAAAGAACGACAAAGCTGGTTATTTGGACCATCCAATACCGATCACCAGTAATCAGTCGCGGCTATCTTCAAATCCTTCTTCGACACCGCATCGCCTGGCTATGAAGAACTCCTTCGAGGAAGATCGTCAGAAGCCTCTTCACGTAGTAAACCCCGATCCTCCGGTAGAACCCACCCTTACGTCAAATCCTCGACTTAATAACCCTGAGAGGACCTTGGGCACGAACTACACTGGTCCTTTGCCGCCTACAATACCAGAGCTTCGCGCGAGACTCAATGCTGGAGTGGCGCAAAATCAGTCGCGTCCTGAGCCACAGATGCAGAGCGGGCCGATTTCTTCACAGCAAAACGCCTACAAACCATACCAACCGGGACCACGGGGTGATGTACAAATGCCTCTCAAGCTATCTGGCAGCGTTGGGCATACCCAGAAGGAAGCTCCTATCACTCGGCAAGATTCTCATCAAACGACCCAGAAATTCACGCCAGGTACCGGGTATGAACTTCCGTCGAGTCTGAATATCGGCGGTACAAAGCCATCTCCTCCTTCCAAGTCTGTAAATCCGGTTCCAGCCTCGCAGTCCCAGAATACAGGGAGCGTGGATATGGGCGTGGGGAACTATACGGCATATCAACCGTATCAGCCTTCAGTCCGAGATCAGTCAGCAGCAATCAACGTGCACGAACTCTCCAGCTCCACCACCCCACAACCACGTTCCCCCTCTGAGTCCCCATCGTCACCAATCCACGTCGGAGATTCACCTCAGCACATAACCTTCATCACTGACTACAACTACTTCGAACCTCAACACCCACCCCGAACCTCCTCTAACGTCCACGAGCTACCCTCTGCTCCTACAGTATGTCTGACACCACCTTTATCAGCGTCCCTCCCTTCACCAGCCCAAAAGTCTGCCGAGCTTGCAACCCAAAAATCCGTCGAACTCGCAGGCCAACGGACACCACGCAGTCCCAGAAGCCCCATTCCGCTCACCCTCGTCGTCCCAAGCCCACAATCTGGACCCGTTGTCGAAATTTCAGGTCAGCATGATGAGGCACAGAGTGCGAACACGGTAGGCTCGCAAGCCGACTTCGATGCCATGGTCAAGGCTCTGAGTGACGCCATTGAGAACGCAGGGAAAAATGCACAGCCCCGTGATATACAAACTGCTGCGACCGACTTCAGCTATTCGTCGATACAGTGGGAAACGGATGATGAGGACGAGGAGAGGGATGGAAAGAACGCGTATGTGGAGTTTGGGTATTGGCAACATAACCGGAATCCGTGGTCTGCTTCGTCTGAACACGAGCAAGAGTCGCCTTTGACTGGGGGGACCGAAAGTAAGGAAGGAAGGCAGGAGCAAGAAGAGAAGAGTAAAGATGCGGTGACGGTGAAGAAGAGCTGGGGAAAACAGGACTACAGTGGAGATGCATATGGAGACGAGTTTGAAAATGATGCAGGTTTTATACCCGGACAACGAGGAGAGATTGTGTATAATTGATTTGAGAATATCTGGATGCTGAAGTATCAACAAGTTGGCTTTCATTCACGCACATATTGGAACATATTTTGTATATAGCTTGTTACGGATAGGATACCCATATGTAGGAATCCGGTACGGATTCTGGGCTCTTCATATTTGAAATCAATTCTAGCATTCTCATTAAAGCGCTCCAAGAGAACGAGTACGATACACTCCGGATCTGATTTCTGCAAAATGGATATCGAGCAGAGATCTCAAGAAGCGTTCGTTCTCCTTCCTTCCCCTTCTACCCATCTCAGCTGAAAACGAAGTTTTGAGGCGTTCTTGGCGGAAACCTGCAACCTCGCGAACCCGATATTTTGCCCATAGATAGCAAGAACCAAGACGCAAGCGTCGTCTCTACACACTATCTTGTCCTAGTTAGTTAGCGAGCTAGCTATCTCAAGCTGCATCTCATGTCACTCATCATGTCAACATTTACCCCAACCCCAACGCCAAATGCATCTTCATCACCAACTCCCTTCCCCGTCAGCTCCGCATCTCAACCCCCAACAACCATCACCGGGCTCTCAGTCTTCTGGCCCCTCTTCACCCTGGCCCTGGCATCATGTCTGCACGGCTTAGGATCAAGCCCCATATCTCCATCGCGCTACTCTGCAAAATACCGATACTATATCCGCGGACTCCCACTCTCTGGCTTCCTCGATTCAATGTGCTTTCTCTACCAAAGTATACAACACGGCGCTCTTGCTGTCGTGATTTCTCGACTACGACAGAACGAAGCACCATCAATTTATCGACTCTCGCCTCTGCCAGGACGCCATCATCCCAATCCCAGTCCTAGTCTTAGTCCGGGCGAAGAAGAAGAACTTCTTGATGAACCGCTAGACCGCTGTTCCTTCGAGACACTAGAAACCATGCTTGATCTCGCGTTTGACCTGCGCATCCGCGTCTTCCCAAACGCATCCATCCTGCTTGCGTACGCGAAGCTATGCACATACAGCGGGGTGCCATGGTCACTTACCCTGGGGACTATGTACCTGGTCTCGTGGCTGGTGTTGGAGGGCGGGTTAGTCGTTCAGCACTTCAGTCGGCGGCGCGCGAAATTGGAAGAGGCAGTCATGGTAGCCCGAGCTCTCAACAGACCGACCTGGCGGACTGGGAAAGCTGTTGTGCTAGTCGGAAGGCTTGTCGTTGTCGGCCAGGTCATTGCCCTGCTTACCATTCTGATTACGGGGATTATTCATCGGCGGGACGGGATTCTAGTGCCCACACACGCACCGTCTAAGCATTTTGTGTTTCCCTCCAACCCATGGTGGATGTTGAGACCAATTGAGATGATCGACATCTGGGCCAGGGAACAGGAGCGCAAGGTTAGTAAACCATACAAGACCATGGATGGGTACCGTGCCGTCCTATATCTTGTTTTTGTCATATATGCTCACTTCATATTGATGATGGTCATCATGGTCATTGTGAGTGTTCTTAACTTCTTCCTTATACATTTAGTTGTCATTGTTATTGGGGTCATAGTACACAGACTGTACTTGGGACTAGACTACATTTATCGTAACTATGTTCCGGGGGCAGTTTTGCAGGCTTTGCTCCAACCTCGAAGTTTCGTATTCTGCGCGTTCCTCCTTTTATCAGGCTCACTATTCTACTACATCAAGCTTTTTGATTCGACTGGGACATCAAAGAGAAGTTGGAGCGAAGTCTTAGGGTAGCCATCAGGCGAGAAATGACAGTATAGACGGGCGAGATCCAGCAGCATTTTCTTCGCCTAGATAGTATATATGGCATCAAAGATTTCTAGCAATTTCCTCTTTTTTCAGCCGAATAGTTATGGTGCGCAACAACCGGGTGAGAGTAAACCTCCCAAGTGTCTCCTACGTCCTCCAAAACACTTAGTAAGAAAACCATGATTCAAGCACCCTATTCTATTTTCAATAGACCCAACCCAGGGCGTCCAACCGAAGACTACCATGGCTTCACTAAGTAATTTAAGCTTAGCGAAAAACGTGATGACATCAGTAAGAGTTTACGCTAGCACACTGATACTATACCATTCACCCAATCTCATTATCGATACAAACAACAACCAGATCTCGCGTGCCGTTATGCCGCAAATCCTCAATTACCCTTAACCAACTTACACGACGCAACCGAAATGGCCTTACTTTCTGCCTTACCCAATGAGTCAGTATTCCCCATTGTCCGAGTCGTCCCGGATAGCTGCGGAAAAGAAAGATGACAAGGAAGCTATGGACTGGCTTAGATGCTACTGCCCACGAACACCGACAGGGCTTTCGATAGGAAGTATCACGATTCGATTGGAACTTCTTAGACCTGATACGTATCACTTCGTTAGTACTTTCTTATGGTTAGTTAGAAAAGAGAGGTTAGTACAGTTATATAACTTTTATGATTAGCTCCACTTTACTTTTTAACTTTTAACTAAAAGTTACGACGTAACGATTAATCCTTTTCCTAATTTAGCTAAGTTTACTAAGGGTTTTACCATAGATCTTGCAAGGGCTTGGAACATTTACTGCCAAGAGGGTCAACCGTATACGATTTCACTTCTCACAATATTAATCGTAACGTAACGATTAAAGGAGCCTATACTTTCTTACAGCTCACGTGACCGTAGTCTATCAAAAACGTACCAAACGTATTACTTTCTATCGAAAGCCCTGAACACCGACGGCTGATAAAATCCTAGCCTCTCTATAGAAGGAGTCCCGCGAGAATTCCAGAACTCTTTGTAGTGTAGTTTCTCTCTGTCTATGCGCTAGGTTCGAATTGCTTCATTTGCTCGAAGTCATGCATGTGAAATTCCCGGACGCTGTCTAGCATCCTCTCAGTGTATTTGACCAGGAAAATGGCTACGATATCACGGCTGGTGAAACTCTCTGGTCTCTGTGAATGGTGTTGACTATCCTAAGATCTCGCGCCAAGCTCTCTTTGAAGTCCCATGTAGATCAAAAGGCTTAATATACGAGAACAGTACGCTATCCACAGCACGTCTATCACTGATCTGTGGACCTCTTAGGCAAGGATGGTGTGGACGGCGCAAGACTCCATTTTCTCTTCCTTGTTCTGTACTATATATTTTACATACTATACCCATCAAGAAGGAACTTTGTGCGCTCCAACCTGCTCACTATATTCCGTTGTGCCCGCCACCCCACCTACTCACGCAAATCCACCCAACCCCGAAAGTACCCACCCAACCATCACTTTCTCCCAACTAACTAGCCCAAAACATCGCTCCAAGAACGTTCCCAATTCCCTTTTGGATCAAAGTATTTAATATAGTACAACAGAGCCCCCGCTAGCATCAAAAACGCCACGGCCACCAGATTCCTTGTATGAATCACAATCCGCATGGCCCAGCGGAGGCGACGGTTCCGCTGGTACCAGGGCCGCAGAGCCTGCAGGATATTGACGACCCACAGCGGGGCGATAAGATTGGCAATGAAAACCGAGCAAAGCAGAACAGACAGGAGCGGGAATATGAGGGCGGTGAACGGAGTGAAGAGGAGTGAAACCTGGAGCCAGGATAACGGCCAATCCGCACGATCACGATGAGACGAAACCACCAGCGACTCGGCGCGAAGAAGCAGTACAAAACCCAATCCCCACACTTATAGGCTGAGACTGATTGGTGGCGATAAGCACCGAAGACGATGGTGATAAGCGTTACGACGAGGACATGATTGAATATTCGAAGACCCTTTAGACTCGTGGCATCCGACTCCGGATTTGCGTAGTAGTACCTCGCATGGTTGCGATTGAAGAGGAGGAAGAGCCGCACCAGATATTGCAACAACACCGCGCCTTCCAACGCTAGCCACGAGAGAAAGTACAGAGTGCCTAGCGCCAGCGACCACGGCGTCCCGCCATAGGTACACAGCTTGACGTACACGAGCAGGAGGAACAAGTTTGGGAACAACCGCATGCGCATGTCGAACGAGAAGTCGAGTAATTTGTTCGCGTATTCGTGCTCATGCTCGTGCAGAATCTCAAGCTCAATCGTGGTGCGCCTGAGAACGAGCGGTACTTCGTCTTCTCCCTGGCCGTGACTCTGGCTCCGGCCCTGGCCCTGGTTTTGATTCCGCGGTAACAAAGCCCTCATCACATCCAACTCGTTCCCCTTCAACCTCTCTACAATCGCATCTCTACTCTCATCCCTTACAAACCTCTACAATAAAACCAGCGAATCCAACAATCCCGAAAGGGGAAGTATTCTCAGATAATATCTGTACGTTGGCGCGGGATGCAGACATGGCGATGCCGAGCCCAGCGTATGGAGGCATGAAGCCAGGGCGAGAGTGAATAGAGGCCAGAATACGGACAGCCCTGTGATGGCCGTGGGGCTTGGACTCTGGTCTTGGCGTTGAGGGGCGACGGGTGCGGGGGAGGGAGAAGATCGGGTAGCCATATGTGATGGGGAGGATAGTGCGGCAGTAGGTACATATCTAGATATGCCTTGACCAAGATATACGTTCCACTGTCTGGCTGCGAACACCTGGTGTACGTACTTAGCCCTGGAACTTGCTTCTTTTGCCAAGAAAAACGCCTCAAATGCCCAACTTCAGCTGTCCAGTCCCAACCCGAGTGAGTTGAAAGTCAGCCCATTGCAATAACTTCGCTTTCGAAGGCTTAGGAATTTGATATATGTACAATCATAGGCATGCGTTACGCCAAACAGCCTCTACGCTCTACTGGAGCATGCACGCGTCCGTGTCATGGATAAAAAGGGCCCGTCATGTACTCTATGAACGCCACTGCTCTGGTTAGGGCGATCAGTGGGCATGTGTCTCGGTCAGCACTTTGCTCTCTTCTCCGTTTCGTGCTCAGAAGTTCATCAAGTCTGCATCGTGTCAGTCAGCATATCGCACTCGCACTTCCACACAACCGGGGGGGGGGGGGGAGGTCAAACTCACCTCTCCCAAAAAGCGCCCTCTTACTCCAATCCATGGCCAGCAAACACCTGGTCCTAAAGCTCACACTCTGCGCAAAATACACACTCCTCCAAATATACACCGCCATCAACCCCCCCGAGAAGCTCAAACCATTAATATCGAAAATGGCCGCATTCCCAATATACGCCAAGCTCCCGAGATGATGGTACTCAAACGCTTTATAAACAGCATCATCCAGGTCTCCATAATCAACCTCATTAAGGCTCATACCAGGCGCCGCTTGGGCAATCTTGTTGAACTTGCGTCCGAGATACTGGCCTTGTTGGTGGGCGCGTTGGGCCGTGGCAGGAAGCGATGTGAGCTTGGAATCGATTTGCATGAGGAGCTCTCTAAGCTCGCCGAAATCGAGGGTACCGGATTTATCCTTGTCGTAGGCTTCGAAGAGCTTATCGAGTCGTTTTAGGTGGTCTGCTGCTTGGGGGAAGCGCTGTTTTACGCGCTTTGCGACGCCGCGCCAGTCGGAATATGCGATGTGCATTTGCTCGGGGTCCTTGCCTTTCTCCCAGGCGAGCGTGCGCAGAAAACTGACGATGTGGTCGGAGACGTTGTTTTGAACGGAGGAGCAGTCGCCTATTGCGTAGACGTCGCCAAGCGGGGCGCCGACAAGGCGGAGATGGCTGTCGGTGTCGAGGGCATATTTGTTGTTTTGGTTGTCGAGTTTGGCCGCGAGGCGCTTGCAGAAGTCGGTTTGGGCTACGCCGGTTGACCATAGACAGAAACCCATGGGAATCTCCTTGGTCACGATTTTACCATCGTCACCCTTTTGCGAATAGAGAATTCGGTCTGGTAGAACTTCCTTCACGCGAGCGTTGGTCTGAACATCGACTTGGTCGTGAGCAAACCGCTGCTCGGCGTATTTTGATAGAGCCTCGTCGTAGGTGTTTAGGATGTGACCTCGCGATTGTATCACGTGAACTGATATTTCGTTGCGTAGGATTCTGGGGAAATGTTTCGTTAGGTCTTCATTCAGCATGTCAAAAAGCTCTGCTGCGAATTCGACGCCGGTGGGGCCGCCTCCGGAAATGACAAAGGACAGTAATCTGCGTCGTTCTTCGTCGGTGGTTGTAGGAAGCGTGGCGTGCTCGAGATTCTGGATTACAGTGTTGCGAATCTTGCGGGCATCACTTATATCTTTGAGAAAATGGCAGTTCTCGAGGCCCTTGACGCCGTGGGCGTTTGTGACGGATCCTACTCCGATGACGAGTTTGTCGTACGGTACGTAAAAGTTCCGAGTCTCTCCACTTGCACTTGTTGCTGAAACTTCGATAAGCTTCTCTGAAAAATCGACATCCTCAGCCTTGGCCTTCAGGAAGTGTCCATGAACTCTCCTCACGATTCCTCGCACCGGTTCGACCAGCGACCTCAGCTCCAGAGTTCCGACCGTGGCCGACGGTAGCATGGGTGTGAAGAGGAAATGGTTGGACGGCGATATAACTGTCACATGGTAGTCGCCGGGAGTCAGCTGCTTGAGCAATGCTACACTTCCCCATCCAGTACCCAGGATGACCAGCTTGGGCTTATGTTTTATCGCCTTGTTTTCTGCACAATCGTCATCGTCGACAAAATAGTCGGCGATGGGGAGCTTCTTGGGCCCGCCTATCCTCGGGTTCAATGCCAGCTCCGACACGGGTATATCTTGGGTATTGTCGTCCCCCTCTTTGTATGTCGAGGCATCGTAAATGAAGAAGGCGACGACGAGAACTCCGCTAATGCCAACGAAGAAGCCAACTGCAGCTGCCGTCCGGTACAGAAACCGTACCAACCGTGAAGTTTTACCAGGCGGTTTCGTGGCAACGGTTCGTATTGTCGGGGATCGATGCCTGTTCAATCGCAAAGCTTGGAGTGTTGCTGAGCCAGCCAGCTGTGGGCGCTTCGCGAAGGTAGAGGGGCCGCCATTGCTAAAAGCCGCGCGGGTCTGGTACCGTACAGTCTGGGGGAGTGTTTGGCGTAGGTTTAACGACCTCGAGGAGAGGGTAGATATGCGCGATAAGGATCCGGCCTGGCGCAGGCTCATTGTGAGGATCCGGAGGGCGCTGGAGCGCGATAGGGGCGAGGTGGGCGTCAGTCCCTGTCAATTGGGCAGGAGGTCAGATATCTGAATCGCTATATCATCTAGGGCGGACGTGTAGAGATGTGGCAGGCGATGTGAGGCGATGTGAGGTGCAAGTGCGAGCCGTCGAGCTGCGATAATTGTTTATTCCAGCCGTTCCCGTTATGCAGTGACGTAGCTTGGCAAAGTAGATCGAAAGCTTGACCAGTGGGCATCGCGAAAGCTCCAGGGCTAGCCGGTGCTCAACACCACGCTAGAGCAGCAGCCCCATAGCAAAATGCTTACCTACATCCGCACAATCCCATATGGCTTAGAAAGCCCACCTGCTAGCCATGGATAGCTTAAAACCAACCTAAGAGTCCCATAAATCCGGTAGCGTCAACAGATGCCACCGCAAAATTCTCGCCGTCCGTAATGCAGAATTACATAACCATTTGAGATATCTTGCCAATACTAGTACTGATACACGCCCTGTATATGCCAAAATTCCAGCGTCTAGAGTATCAATTCCGTATATACACATGACCCACCCAAACGTCTAACATGACCAAACGCCAATCATGCCGTTCTTGCGACCTTCGACTAGGTAGCCCTCCTTGATCCGGACGCGCTCTATCGTAGAGAGCGCTGTGGCGTCGTCATCCACTCCAACGCCAGGGCCGCAGTTCCAGTGGCGGCCGTCCGTCTTGTCGTAGACCTTTACCACGTCTTCACCCGCCGCTGAAACAATACGGCGTGCGTCGAAGTTCATGCTGGACACGGGGTTGTCGTAGGCATATGCGTCGTAGATGGAGCCAGTCCGCAGGTCCCATATCTGAAAAATGTTAACCAGGGCGACCAGCATCTCAGCTTGGGAAACTTACTCGGATGCTCCTGTCCATACTTCCAGTCACCAGATGGACATCGTCAAACTGCAACGCAGTAACTGGGCCTGTGTGTCCCACCAGACTTCGATGCACTTGCCCGCTTCGCAAATCCCATAGTCGTACCATTCCATCCGCAGTCCCGCATGCCAATGCTGTCTCAAAGCACTGAATGGCCCCGACAAAGTCGGCCGAGGCATCAGAAACACGCCCTGTTTGCCTCCACTGGCCACCATTCGCGTTTACGGATGCCGAAGCCTGCGCGGCGGCCCAGAGCACATCGAGCGTTTGTACACACCTCCCTTTGACCAAGTCCCACTGTCTCAGGGTCTTGTCGGCGGAGCCAGAAACCAGCGTGTTGCCTTTGAAATGGAGCGCCGTTACTTCATCGACGTGCGATTCGAGGGAAAACAGGGGAACGTCCTGCATAATGGTCGCGGGTGGTGGTGGAGGCGCATCCTCGGAATTCTCAAATGTCAAGCCATCGTCTTCGACTTCTTCCCCATCCTTGTTTATCCGATTGTCTTGCGGTGCGTATTCAGCTTTGCTCAGATCCCATAATCGAATAGAGGCATCCATAGACCCAGTCGCCACAATATTGTCTTCCACCTGGAGGCAGCGGACGGATGAAAGATGACCCTCCAAAAGGCCGATACAGCGTCCCGCATTCAAATCCCAAACTCTTACAGTGTCGTCCAATGCTGCCGTGACCAATGTTCCCCAAGGTGCGTCAAAATCTAGTGCTGTGATAACGTCGTTGTGGGCTTGAATCTCCTTGATCTTCGAGCCCGGCTCCAAATGTTCGTGTAGTATAGGCATGGATTTCCGCCGCGATACCCTCCTGTTCCGCTTCGTTTTGGCAGCGGGAAGTTTCTCGTATATCGATTCCGACATGAATCCATCAGTACTCTCTACCGCTTCGCTCTCCGCGGTAGAGGGCCGTGTATCTGACTTGGGGGCCAAGGCCGCAGCGTCTTCCAGCTCCTCTTGCAGATCCTCGATCCTGTTGTCCACGTCCAGCAGTTCCTGCTCCAAGTCGGCCTCCTCGTACTCTAGTCCGGCTAGTCTGTCGAGCACGATCTTGCGCATGGTGTTCAGATTCGCGATTTTGTTGTCGATTTCGTGGATCTCGGCTGCGCACATGTGTTTCCGGACACTCATCATCTCCAGCCGATGGCTCATAGCACGCTTCTGGTTCTTCAGCGCAACCATCGAAGGTGGCAGGTTCGGATCATCTCCCTCAATCCCCTCTCCCAGCAGCCTCTGTCCCCGCGAATTGTGCTTCCCATGCTGCTTTGGCTGGCCATCCTCATCCGGCAACGAGGCCTGGAACCCCTGGAAAAGTGAGAATGCATTGTTGTCTTCGGGGATATTGTGCAGGAGATCGTCGGGGAGGTATGCGAGCGCTCTCTGTTGGATCTCGGGTACGGATATCCTGGACCGCACAAGCTCGCGTGGGGTCGTCTGCGCAAAGGAAAAGACTGATCGTTGAATCATTGGCCGTCGCAACTCCCGGTGGAGTTCCCCGAGCGCGTTTTGGTAATGCTGGCCGACTCCTTCGGCGCCCATCAGGTGTCCGGCGGTCGCGGTGACTTTGCGGCCAAAAGCCTGGATTTGGCGGGACTGCGAAATCAGCTCAGCAACGCGTGCAGCGAGGCGCAAAACAGTCACTCACATCGGGCAGTGTGTCAATAATGCTCGAGTCGTCGTCTGGCGGAGTCATGGGCCGCGGACTGGTCGACCGGCCGCGAATGGGTGACCCATTGCGGGCGTCGGGGGAGTCCATGTGAGGCGGTGAACGAAGGGCAGGGCCGAATGAAGGGAAAAATTCAGATACTACCGCACATGATGATGACAAAGGCGGTCGTGGCACAGTCGCGGAGCTGCGTGGGGAGGCCCAATGCAGAGCGGGGGGGGGGGGGCGCGACGTGACGATGGGAGTTTGGTGTTGGAGGCAGGAAATCGGCTATGGATATCGATGCCACCCGCATCCAAGGACCAAAGCTCTGCTGTCATGGGCACGGACGTCATGTCCGATCATCGGGTGTGGACAGTCGCACCAACAAAGTTTACGGTTTCCTTCCAAGACCACCATAGCTCCTCATTCTTCAACCGGATACATTCACATACACTGAAAACACAATGGACGCTGCAATTGATCTCTCCGACCCCTCCAAGGCGCTGGACCTCGTTAACATTCGCTTCCAGCTCATGTACCTCTGACCTTCACCCCGCGAACATGGAAGAAGCTTACCGCGGGCAGACGGTTAGAAGACACCATCACCTTCCACCTCATCGAGCGCGTGCAATTCCCTCTCAACCAAACAATCTACGTCGCGGGCGGCCTCCACATACCCGACAGCTCCCTAAGCCTGTTCGACTGGATGCTCCGTGAGCAAGAACGGCTCCAGTCTCTCGTACGCCGATATCAATCCCCCGACGAATATCCCTTCTTCCCGGACGCATTGAGAACACCGATATTAAAACCTCTACACTACCCGCAGATCCTACATCCGAACGATGTCAACGTCAATGCGAAGCTGAAGGAGAGCTACATTCTCCACATCCTCCCGCCAGCATGCGCTAGGTACGGCCATGGCGACAGAGGCGAGCAGCAAGAGAACTACGGGTCGGCGGCAACCTGCGATGTGTCCTGTCTGCAGGCTCTCTCGCGGCGCATACACTTTGGAAAGTTCGTTGCCGAGGCAAAGTTCCGGAAGGAGACGGAGCGATTCGTGAAGCTCATCAAGGCAGAAGACCGACAAGGCATTGACGAAGCTATCACCGATGCAAGGGTTGAGCAGAAAGTGCTGGAGAGGTTAAGGCTCAAGGCCAAGACATATGGTACGGATCCGGAATCCAATGCCAACGGGGACAATCCCATCAAGATTAATGCCGATGCGGTTGTGGCCATGTACAAGGTGAGTCCAAATGTGACTCCATGCTGAAGGAATCATCTGACAGTTGGAAAGGACTGGGTCATCCCTCTTACAAAGGAAGTGGAAGTAGAATATCTGATGCAACGACTGAAAGGGACTGAATGGGAATAGTCGACGAGAAGCCATCTTACGTAGACTTGCGTCTTGGAGATACCTTTCATCATTATTGGAAAAGTCGTTTTTTGGTGGAGCGGGTTGGACATGGTCATGTCAAAGCTCGGAGAATAGGCGTTCCATCAACAGGTCCGGAGTGGAATTTCGGCATCGGTCTTGTCGGACAATTCCATAGATGCACAAAAAGACACCTTTCAGCGCTTGCTCAGCGAGTCGTACGAACGCTCGCCCCCTGAAACACATATTCGTTTGATGGTGGACCTGAGGGTTTCAAGTTTCGTCACGTGATCGCCAACCTCGTGCTGATATAGTGGGAAGGCATGCCCCTACCACTTCATCAACGACAACACTTTTCAGAATGGACCTCATCAACCAAGGCCTCGATATTGCCCGAAATCCCAAACACACACGATGGATAGCGCCATTACTCTTGATAGCAGACTCTGTGCTTTGTGGGTTGGTGATTTGGAAAATACCATGTCTGTACCCCTGTTGCGACAACACGTGGAATGGAGAAGGCTGACTTTTTGACAGACACAGAAATTGACTGGACGACGTATATGCAGCATATTGAGATTTATCTCAAAGGGGAAAGAGATTACAAGAATATTGTGGGCTCAACAGGCCCGCTTGTCTATCCAGCCGCCCACGTCCACATCTATCGGGTTCTTTACGCGCTTACGGATCATGGCCGCAACATCGAAGTCGCGCAGATTTATTTTGGGCTTTTGTATTTGCTCACGCTCGGGGTGGTTATGCAGTGCTATCGGCTCGCTAAGGTTTGATTCCCGTCTCTCTGCACGTGTTCGTTCTGACGTCTAATAGGTCCCGCCGTATGTGTTTCCGCTCCTGATTCTATCGAAGCGGTTGCATAGCATCTTCATGCTGAGACTGTTCAATGACTGCTTTGCGGTTCTTGGACTGTTTTCCGCAATATATGCGTACCAGAAAGGACAATGGCATCTGGGAACGTTTCTATTTACGACCGGTCTGAATGTGAAGATGAGTTTGCTTTTGCCGTTGCCTGCGATTGGCGTTCTGGCGCTGCAGGCTATGGGACCAAGAGAGATGATGACACAGCTAATGATTGTCGTTCAAGTCTCCGTAAGCTCTACTCTCACATGGGGGAATAGTGGTCGCTAACCTGTAACAGCTTGGTTACGGGTATCCATTCCGCAAGAGGGCACCATCGTACTTTGCGAGAGCCTTTGAGCTGAGCAGGGCATTTCTGTACAAATGGACCGTCAACTGGAGATTCGTCCCCGAATCCACATTCCTCTCAAAGCCATTTGCATTGGGGCTTCTAGCTGCGCATCTCGGTCTACTGGTCTGGTTCGGCCTCACTAGGTGGAACAAACCCGCGCAACGACGCTCTCTTCGCGAATTCCTCAATCTTATCCGCGAGGAGCCACGAGACCAGGATCAGATATCGGACCGAGTAACACCGAATTTCACCATGACGACTATGCTCACAGCAACCGCGATTGGCATGCTTTGCGCCAGATCATTGCACTACCAATTCTATGCCTACGTCGCATGGACCACTCCATTCCTATTATGGAAGGCTGGACTTCATCCCATTGTCCAGTATGCGCTCTGGGGCGCGCAGGAATGGGCGTGGAATGTCTACCCCAGCACTCCTGCAAGCTCGATGACCGTCGTCGGCGTTCTAACGGTCGCGGTGTTTGGCGCTTGGTGGGGGACCAGAGACGAATTCGATCGCGCGTCGACGAACGGGAAACCAGTCGGTGAACACGTTCACACCGAGTAACGAGATCGAGCCACCATTTATTTCCTCACTCCTCGTCTGATTCTTCTGGAGGCATCTTGCCGACCGTCGAGTCCTCGTCTTCGCTGTCCTCGGCGTACGTCGACTTCTTAGCGAATTCCTTGGGCCTGTTCATGTATCAATACCTCTATATACCATCCGCACATGTACATTGCACCTACGCCCTCAAAAGGTGGATAATTTGACTCACCAATAAGCCATCTTTCGCCATTGTTTCTCATCCCTCACCACGTTCACAATCTCCCCATCTAGCTTATTCTCTCGCTCGGCCAACGCCTCTGTATCCACGACAACATAGCTTCCCCGCTTCATCCATATCGTATTGCGAAATTTGGCCTCCAGCTCTACGAGTATCGGCTTCCCCGACGGCCGCTCCGCATTGTACAGATTGTTTCCGGCAGCTTTTGTGATGCGCGCGATGACTTGGTGAGGGGAGAGTGTGTCGGGGGGTGTGAGAGTAGAGTCGACGGTGGCGAGGAGGTTGCGCTTTGGGCGGGGCATTTTCCTTGTCGTGATAATTGCTTGCTGGTATTGTTGTGGAGGGGCATTCGGAAAGCTGTGCAGCCGTTGAAGAGGGAAGGTTCGCCGCGCCGAATCACGGAATTTGCGCCGCGAATTTACCTTTTCGGGCTCTCACCAAACCCACCTTGTCCTCATGTCATCGCATTCAGAAACCTGAGAAACTCGCGCGCGGATGCATTACCGTATATGGCTACTTTGAAATCGGACATGTGCGCCGCCTCCAGCTATTTCTCCAAACGAAGGGTTCGCTGGCTTGAGGGACCCTGCGTGCCTGCATCAACAGCTATCAGAACTCAGAGTCATCAGAACCAAACGAATCGACACGTACGCCCGGGGGTTCCGATTGAAAGAACGGGTTTGTATGGCCAGAAGTCGGATCGTATGTGGTAGATGCAGGTGGCTATCATCTATCAAGCCCCGCACTAGGTCGCCATTATTCAGCGATGACGGTCGAAATATTCGCATTTAGCAAGAGCAGAATATCGTGACCCTCACGTTGGAAAAGCTCAAAATCTATCCATTTCACATATATCTATCGCTTCTCAAATTACATCCCTCTCATTCTTATTCTCGAACTAGAACCGTGCTTAGTGCATGTCACTTCTATCCTCCACCATGTCCTCAGCCATTGGCTTCTTCGACATCCAGTCATCCTCGACAGCAGACCAGCTCACTACTCCAGCGGCAACTCATCAAAAGCTACCAAACCATGCTCCCACCACCATCGAGCTAGACGAGCTTGCATTCGGTAAACGATATAATGGACCGCCACAACCTGGCATGCAAACACCACGGGAGTTACCCTCTGGTGCACAGACTCCTGTTACTCCCAAGACCCCGAACGAGCTCGAGATGAGTCGGCCTCCGTCGCCGAGGGCGAATGAAGGCGTAGGCTTGATGCAAAGCTGGAATGATCCGCCCGTCAACAGGTGGAGAGTGTTGAGTTGCTGTTTGATCTATTTCGGGAACGGAATTAATGATAGCGGTAAGTTGATCTTTCAATCCCGCAAGGGACAACATTGAGAAATTGTTACTGCAAAGCGAATCTGTCATGGTGCTGACGATAACCAGCCCCTGGGGCCTTAATTCCGTACATGGAGGAGTACTACCATATTGGCTACGCCATCATGTCCCTAATCTTCGTTGGCAATGCAGCAGGCTTCATTCTCGCAGCATTCTTCACCAACACGTTGTTAGGAAAGCTTGGACGTTCGAAGTGCCTTATGGTTTCTGAGGTGATCATGTTGGCTGCATATATCATGCTTGTTACAACTCCACCCTTCCCAGTGGTGGTGGTTGCGTAAGTCTCCTTCCATGTGCTTTTACAACATAAATGACTTTCGTAGTTTCTTCCTCCTCGGATATGGTATGGCCATCAATCTCGCTCTGAACAATGTATTCTGTGCCAATCTGCATCCTCCCACTGTAGTCCTTGGCGCAGCTCATGGGAGCTATGGAATTGGAGGCATTGTTGCTCCTATTATTGCCACAGCACTTGTGTCCAAAGGGACCCTCTGGTCACGCTTCTACTTCATCTCGGTCGGGCTGCGGATTCTTCTTCTGCCGTTCGCTGGCTGGGCCTTCAAATCGTATGACGAGTACTCCACACAAACACTGCTATCCGCCCTCGAACGCACCGCTAGTCGCAAGCAGCCACCGAGGAGCAACCTTCCAAACTGCACGACCTGAAGCTGGCGTTGCA
>MCFA01000411.1:0-18751 GCA_002105025.1 Clohesyomyces aquaticus
TTGCCCATGTGCCTCTCCTTCTAGAATATCCTTAGACGTCTATAATTGGGTATACTTACTGCGTCCACGCAGACCCTACGAGGGCTACGGCAGAAATGGCCCTACTAGACGCCTAACAGGTACTATAGTGTTCTTAACGGCTTACAAACAGGTTAACATAATGTTAGTTCTAATATTATAGAAAGCAGAAAGGTCTGCCTAAGCGCACGACGTCTTTCTTTTTAGGTGGCCAAGCAACAAGATATTAATACAAATGCATAGGAATAAAGCGTTGCGAATACCTTAACAACACGTTAGCAAATCTTTCTCATTCCCACGTTACTAGTGAGATATAGAAGCAGATAAAGAGCTGTCGCTCGGACCTGTACAGGTCTTAACTAGACGCTAAGAAGAAACAGTCTACTGCGTACGTGTTCTTAATCATTTCTAAATGCGTTCTTATTAGGTATAGTCTTTATTAGTTTCATAGCCAGGTAGAGAGGGATATTCGCCATAGCCACCGTTCCATAAGCCTTGTCTCTTGATATAGTACTGAGATGGCTAGACAAAGTACGTTTATTTATAGAGCTGTTCTTAAGAGGTTGCTAACCTGTTTAGAACGCAAGCGGCATGGATACACTAGTTAATCTACTAGCTATTGCTCTGACGACAACGGCGATGATGCTATTCTCTTTCAAGCCTCCTCTTCAGGCCATGTTAGGGCTCGTAGCTAATCTAGGCAAAGACGATCCCCTAATATAATAGATCAACTAGCCCTAGAGGCTCCGTCGCTAACGAACGAAAGCGATTCAACCTCAACCACAACTCCAACACTATCTAAACGTGTTGCCATCCTAATTTAATCACCTTCGTCACAACCAAGCCTCTAGCGTTAGGTCCTGCAGCAAAATCTAGATGCCTAATCGCAACGAACAGCCCTTAATCTTAGAGAAAGAGAGGCCAACGTACGAAGACAGGAGCTATAGAACTGTTTACTTGAAATTGAGCTTCTTGAGCGGGAGAGGGGATTAAGGCGGGAGGATTGAACCTAGGTGTTACGAAATAGCAGATGCGGACGTGTTGCGAACGTGTTGACAACATGATAAGGAACTTATGTAGTAGTTATTGCTGTTAGCTATGTCACATTAATCACAAGGAAGCCATGACTGCAGTAAGATATATTACTGTAGTAGGCAGTAGGTGCGGACTACCTCGAAAATCCCATGAGAACACCTTGAGAATGCCTTGAAAGCAGCATTATAGAACCCCAAGCTTGAACCTGTTCAGAACCTAATCCTCACTCGTTCTTAACTGATTCAGGAATACTAGTATTGCCAGTTTCGCTCTTAGAGTCCTCCTAGCCCTTGAACTAGGCAGTACTCTCGTAGGAATTGTCCTAAACGTAATCTAAACATGTTAGCATTAGGTTAAGGAAACGATCTATTAATATATTACTATTATGCTTAGCCTTTTTACAGGCCTTACATGGCATAGTTGCACTAGCCTTCTTAATCATGTTAGTTGCCTTTTTCTAGTTAATCTAAACGACTTGTTAACAGGTTAACAACAGAATGGGGTTAGCTTAACATACATCTCTAGCAGTTTCTAGTCTTTTTTTGTTTAACCTAGTAAAGGTGGGAATCTTAAGACGGTCAGAACTAGTTAGCATCGTGATTGTAACGGGTTCAGCTGCTGCCTTGCCATTTTTGGCTGCAGCTTTGTTGCTTGAACGTTTAGACCTGACTAGGGGGGGCGTGGACATTTTTAGAACATGTTTAGAAGACCTTGTGGATGCGATCTCGTGGTGGGCCTTTATGATAGCTGAATACCAGACTGTGACGCTGTTAGGAACGTGTTTAGAATAGGTTTGGAATAGCTTACCTCTAGCTGCTCTAATTCTGGCTATTGATGGATTCCCAGTGACGCTGGCTGCCTTCACATTGACATCTGGATGGTGTTTCTTGACGTAGTTGACCAATGCACCACGAGATTTCAACGCGTTCTGAACGTGTTAGCATCCTGATAGGAATACAATAGCACGAACCCAAATAGGTCAAGAACATGATGCCTCTCACCCCGCAGAGCTCATCTCCCATCTTCACCTAGCAGTATATCTCTCTAAGCTCAATGTCAATCAGTCCCTCGTTGTCCTAAACACGTTAATAACATATTTAGATCGCGTTGGGAATACCTTTACTTCATTAAAGCTGTCAACGCTAAAGGGCAGACATCCTAGGGCAGCATATGCCTTGTAGTGCTCCTAGAACGCGATTAGATTAATTATTAGCTATAATAAGGGTACTTACGCTTATTAGAAGTTGTTTAGACATGTCTTGAAGTCAATATTAACGTGTTGAAGTCGTGTTGGTCGGGTAAGGTGAGTGAGAAGTAAGGTTGGTGGGGTTATTTTTGAGTGTGGTGGGGTTATCTAAGAAAAATTAGCCGAGCTTTTAGCGTGGTCGGGTTACCTGCAACCACCTTTCCCCAACGTCCCCTGGCAAAATGACCGTGCGCCGCTTATCGATCAAGCCCACATCTTCCCTCGACCTCAACTTTGTGTGAGACCTTACGAACAACGTTCTTGCCATTCCTATATTGCGCCAGCATTGAAAACTGATGTATACCGCTGGTCCAGCGGCCATTCTTTGGTTTGAATCATAAGGTAGCCAGCATCGCTTTCGCCCGGACAGCCCACGACACCAACGACATGACGAAACGAAAACGCAACAACGCACTCGAAAACGCCGCGAAGAAGCAGGTTACGGCGACAGGAATCCCAAGCGCGCCATGCGAAACGGCAGCTTCGCTTAGTTCTCCAAGCATTCATGCCGTTATTTCGCCCGAAGAGCTCGAGATTGCTGTCGAGACTCTACAGGCGTTGTCTGCGCATCCGGCTATCATCAAGTCGAAGGCGTGCAAGGATTTGCGAACAGCGGTATACAGCTTTCGCCAAGCCAGTACGACGGGAATGATCGCCGCTGGTGGGTATCAGTCTTTCCAGTGGCAGAAATTCGAAAGCTAAGTAGTTTTGTAGAGGGCAGCAACATTACAGCGCGCATATCAGCAGCGCTCACGGATGCCAAATATACAGACGCGCGCATCTTGTTGGCGGAGATGCACATTCGAAACGAAACGCCAGCATTGGGTGCACTGTGCCGCTGGGTTCGCATGCTAGATGTCGTCTCCGGCCTGTCCATTCACGTCCAAGTGCCCAGCCAGACCGTTGTAGGTCGTAACACTCATAATCGTGAATTGATTGAAGTCCTCGACGCCATACTCCGAGTCACTGGTCCGACCGATACCACCTCCCACGGGACAGCAGTCTCCTCGGGACCCATTGCGTTGCAGGAGACATGGGACTTGCGAGGTACCAGTGAGCCCACCCGGCACGTACGTCGGAGTATCGAAGACAAGACACTATTTGCGTCTTGTGCTCCTGACCTTAAGTTGCGCTTTAGAGTTATCGAGACCACCCCTGGATCGTTGCGCAAGCCGGCGAATCTGCACCCCGCTGTCCTATTCGCTTCGAAAGACGACGCTGTGCTGCTTGGTAAAGCACCTAAATCTCAGTGCTACAAACACCCGATCGTGCCAAATTTGAGGCTCATCCAGAACGTGCTCTCGCCTGACGAGTGTTCTTCTATCATCGCTGCTGGTGAAACGATGGAGTTCATTCCTGATGCGCCGATGCGGCGTCAGGGAGAGGAAACTAGCGTTCTTGCGCATAATTTCTACTGGATTGTCGACCAAGCTTTTCACGATAAGCTCTGGAATAGAGTGAAGCCTTTTGTGCCGGAACTTGTGGCTGGTATGAAGGCCCGAGGAATCAATCGGAGATTCAGAGTCTACCGATACGTCCCTGGCGCGGAGTACAGATGTCATATAGGTAGGTACTCCCAACAATCTGCGCACAACGACTTATCGCTAACACCCTTTGTAAGATGGTGCTTGGCCGCCCTCTGGCATCGATCCTACTACTGACGCTTACCAGTACGACTCCTCGCCTCCCAATGCCCGCCAATCCTCCCTTTTCACCTTTCTCATCTACTTGAATGACGACTTTAAAGGCGGCGAGACGACCTTCTTCATCCCAAGCTTGAAAGAGGGCACCATTAATGCGTATCCTGTCAGACCCATCATGGGGAGTGTTGCAGTGTTTTCCCATGGTGAGGCGCAGGGTGCCTTGCTGCATGAAGGCACCGGTGTCATTGAGGGCGCTAAGTACGTGATTCGCACGGATGTTGAGTACGATGTTGATCGTATGACTTCATGAAATAGTGCAATAGATGGAATGAATATCTTGGAAACACGCCTTGGATTCACATTCGGACACAAGTACCCTGAGCTTGTTCAGAAGCTGAGAATCTGGGCTTCTGAACTGGTCTGCACTGGCATGCTCGACGTTCAACTTGCGTTATTTAGAGAATACTAAGTAAGCATAGCATACTACCTTCTGTTATACCATACATGAAAACATGTTTAGAAACTTACTCTAGCTTTTGCCTTCTAAGAAGATACTCTAAGTCTAAACTAATTTGTTATTAGCTAAGAACGAGAGATATAAAGCCGACTCGCATAAATTAATTAATGGCAAGGTATAGGTCCATGTGTCTCATCCTTATCGCTAAGACATTAGAACTGAACGAGCTGCAGACGATGCCTTTAACTGTAATATAAGGCTTCGTAGAAGAGGCTTGAACATCCGGAGGAGAAGTTGATGGGAATTGTGGTCGCAAAATGATTAAGTACAGGAAGGAAAGTTCCGTGCAGCGTGGACATGGTAGCACACACCGTGAATTTGGCCTCTCCAAAACTATTAGGGAGAATGCTGCAAGGTCGCTTGATAAAGAGAAGAAAGTATAAGGTAAGAGGTAGCGAGTCGATGCATATGTTAGACAAGAGAAGTCCAGATTATCGTTATAGTCATATCAGATTCAGAAATTATACGAAGGGCAATCAACCACCTGACGCTAACATTTACAAGGAAATCTTCACTCCCAAATCAATAAGGCCGCGGAGAATTCCTTCCATTTAACTCACTTCTCATGGACGGCGGCGGCATAACATTCCCAGCCAGCTCATATCCCTGCGGCGCCGAATAGGCATGCGTAGGTGGCCTTCCTACCTCCGGTGATGGCGTGGCCATTGAACCTCGAGCACGAGCCGCTCCAAAAACATCATACATGGTGGGCTTCACAACGTCGGGGGTGATAGCATACCCATCGGAATCTACCGACTGCACCGGCATATTTGCCATGCGTAGCGCCCTCTTGGCCCTTGTCTTTCTTCGGAAATACCATATTACGAAAATTAGAAGGAGTGCGAATGCACCAGCGAGTGCGGCGATGACGATGGTTGTTGGTGCTACGCGCGATGATTTGGAGGATGGGGGACTGGGAGTGGCGTTAGGAACGATTGTTGAAGCCGTTAAAGGTGTGGTGGTGGTGGATGGGGCGATTGGGACTAACGTTATTCCAGTTTGAGAGGAAATTGGTGATGTTGGTTTAGTTGTTGTGACCAGTGTTCCCGTTGCTGATTGTGCTCTTGTTGCCACGCCGGTTGCTTGAGAAACCTGTGCAGGTAGATTAGCTCTAAGACTTGTATTATGCCGCAAAATAAAATAGAAGATAACGTACCACGCTAACTCTTATTCCGCTAGGAATAGGCAGTGTGTTTTGGAGACACAAAATTCCACCGTCCGAAGAGTATGTCCCAATTCGATCAGCCGCACAACAGAAGTAGTAGCCGTATCTATGCAACGTCCACGAATTATCTGCGCAAGCTGGTAGCGCTCCAACAACGCTCTTGCAATCATCGCCTGTTTTCACAACTCTCGTCAGCATTCATCCCAATCCATTTCGTAAGGTTTTAGAGAGTCGCTGATATGACGAGAAGAATACACACTATTAGGACAGCACAAAGTCTCTGCACCATCGCTTCTTTCTTTACTACATGTGTATCCAGACGGACAGCAACTCTTACTTCCGCAGGACAAGCTCCCAGAAGGGCAGGAGTTGGCTACTAGTCCGTAGCCACCCCATGAAGATAAGTCGCGAGGAACAATCAATCGTTTGAGTTCGGTGTAAACATCATCGGTGTTGGAATTGGAAAGCGCGTCCATGATATCGGTGGGAGAATTAATCGAAGGACGTGCCGCAAGGCCGAACCGCAGGGGATGAGCGGCTTTTTGTTTCCATCTTCTCGACCGGTCACCTTCTTGGCTAGTGGCGACTGCGCCCTGTATTTAGCGACGATAGCGCCCAAAAGAGGAAATTCGGTCACATGAATTTCCAGATTCGCGAATTCGCTCCAAGTTGGGCGGTGGGGCGCTCTCGTACTAACGAAAAGCCGGAAATAAACCGAATGTCACGTAGGGAGATCAAAGAGAGCAAAAAGCACAAGCAAGGCTTCTAAATGAGGTTCGATTCGTCCTACGTGTGATAATCTATCGTACAAGACGTTGCGTGAGGAACTCAATCAGAGGTCCTTCGCAGATCAAGAAATGTTCAGGGGGAGCTGGTCCATGCGCAGCTAGCCCGATCAAGGTTCGGTCGTCGCCTCGTCAACATACGAGCTGGCCTCTGCGTAGGCCAGCTCTCTGAATCTGGTTCGGCTCAAGGCTTAAGGGCTGCAGGAACTGCTGTTAGTTGACTCTAAGTATTGTTTAAAGGATACTATGCGAGCACAGTATACTGCCTTCTGTTATCTATAACTGTTACGAACATGGTTCGGAACAACGTCGCAACGCCCTATGAGATCATGTTCGACCCCGTCGAACCCACGGACAGTCAGGCGGAGGAATAGATGAACTAGCTATACGACGAGGACGACCTCGGCTGGGAGACCTATCACAACATGGACACGTGATCCAACATCACGTGACTCACGCTGCTGATCTGTGGCCGCTTGGCACGACAGAATAACAGATCAGGGAAAACTAAATTAATGTGACGGCGCTGCACATGAGGCCGAGTGGGGAGCCGAGGCCAACGTGAGGGGCAGCAGCTGACGGTCCGAGATCGGCTCGCTACGCATGTATATAGTCCCTCTTCCTCAACAGTCAAGCTCGACAGCTTGATTGTTCTCGTCAATAGATCAGTTTGGTTCTGCATCCATGCCGACGTGACAATTAATATATAGAGGTGCGCTTCAAAAGTTCTTTCCCACCTTGGCGAGCAGGGGTATACGCTATACGGCCTGACTAACGACTCTGCTCGAGCCTACTGCCAACGGGAAGGAATTAGGCTGCAGATTAGATCCCCACATATAGCAGCTCAGAACGGCGCAGCGGAGAGGTCAGGAAGGATCCTTATTGAGAAAAGCAGGTCCTTGAAAATGATGTTAAACCTACCTCTGCTGCTCTGCTCTGAGATGTACACTGCTGCGGCATACCTACTTAATCGTACGCCTACGCGAGCGCTATAGTGGAAAACTCTATTTGAAATTGCCTACTAGCAGAAGCCCTCTCTGGCGTATCTACTAAACTACGGCTCACGAGCCTACGCACTGCGCAAGCAGATACTAAATAGCGACAAGCTTAGTCCACAAGCACTCATTGGATACCTAGTCAGCTACGACTCTACTAACATCTACAGGGTATGGCTACCTACTGCGAAGAGCTATAGAAAAGGAGGGAAAGTCATACACGTTAGAGACGTTACATTTAGAGAGGATCTGTTATACTAACTAGACGACAGTTTAGACTCTCTCCTACAGGGAGCTGAGCTAGAACAATACGTTCATAGCTATCACTACCTACTAGTTGAGGAATTATCTGATGATGAGCTCGATACTGCCCTCACAACGTACGAGCTGCTATCACAGGCCCCATAGCAGGCAGACGAACCTCAATTAAAGGATAGCTAAAGCCAGCTCGCTACACTAGCACCAACTACCTCAGAAACGGGCAATTTCCATGAACGAGCAACAAGCGCCAGCAGATCAGCTAGCTCATCAGCAGCTCCATCAGCAGCTCCATCAGCTGCTCTACCAGCTACTCCATCAGCTACCTTATCAACTGCTCTACTAGCTACTCTACCAACTACTCGCTCAGCTACTCACTCAGCTGCTCCATCGGCTGCTCGCTCGGCTGCTCCATCGGCTGCTCCATCAGCTGCTCCAACAGCTGCTCCGACAGCTGCTCAGCCGCCACCAAGCTCATCAAGAAAGCGCAAGCTGCCAAGCGATTCAAATCAGGCACCAAATCAAGAGCTGATAGACAGCACCCTCAAGCTATCTCATATACTGCCAGACAGTACGAAACGACGCAGAAAGCTATCACAGAAATTGAACTCAACCTACTTCGTACAAGCTCACTAGTCAGCCTACGTGGCTGCCTCTCTAAATGCGCCTAAGACCTAATTCTACTACACCAAGCTACTAACAGAGCTAAAGCTACATAAAGACGTCATGAAACTGCTAGCTCCACATAGAGAAGGCTTCCTACAAGCCATGCAGCATGAGCTAGCTACAATTAAAAGAAAACAGACGTACGAGCTAATCAACTGGTTAGACTTCAATGCGCAGGACAATCAGGTGCTGCCACTCATATGGGTATTCAAGTACAAGCTGGATAGCTAAGGCTACCTGCTGAAATACAAGGCTCGTATATGTGTACGAGGAGATCTATAATTAACTACTGAAGAAACCTACGCTGCAACACTAGCTATTCGTATACTTCGCGCGCTAGTAGCAATTGCTGCCTACTTTAACATAGAGATACGACAATACGACGCCGTCAACGCATTCACTAACGCAGAGCTCACTAGCCCTGTTTATTGCCACCCACTAGATAGATTCTCAGATCCAGATCATATATGGAGACTACGCCGCGCGCTCTACGGCCTGAAGACCTCACCATTGCTCTAGTATCAGGAGCTCACCAAAACGCTCTCAGAGCTAGGCCTTACTCTAGTCAAGGATGCGCCCTGCCTATGGAGGAACGACAAGCTCCTAGTATTTTTCTACGTTGATGATATAGCTATACTCTGCGCGCTAGCACATATCTTAGCCCTACAAGAATTTAAGCAAAAGCTCCTATAACGATATGAGATTCAAGCTCTAGGAGACCTCAGCACCTTCTGCGGCATACAGGTATATAGGGACCGTGAGAGCGGCTCTATCTGGCTCTCACAGGCCTCCTATATAGAGCAGCTTGCTTAGAGATATCCATCTCCAAAGCCCT
The DNA here is from genome assembly GCA_002105025.1 of Clohesyomyces aquaticus. NCBI lineage: Eukaryota > Fungi > Ascomycota > Dothideomycetes > Pleosporales > Lindgomycetaceae > Clohesyomyces > Clohesyomyces aquaticus. Next base: position 9,164 of record MCFA01000411.1, read on the forward strand.
ACACGAAGCCGCCAGCTACGCCGCTGCCTCTAGAGGAGCTAGTACCGTCTGATACCAAGTCAGACGACAGCATGAGACATCGATATGCTCAGCTCACTGGCTCGATAGGCTACGCAGCTGCTGCTACGCGCCTAGATGTCTCGAAACCTCACTCAAAACTAGCTGAGTTCCTTACCAATCCATCCCAGCGCCACATTGATGCAGCCTATCAGGCTATTGCCTACCTTGAGGCCACGAAAAATCGAGCGTTGTACTACGTTGCATCTATCTCTACCGAAGCTGCTCATATTGCAGACGATCACATGCCTGACTTCTATGGCGCCACTGATGCTTCGTACGCCGACCACACAGCCACACGCAAGAGCTCACAAGGCTACATCTTCTTCCTATTCGGAGGACCTATTGACTAGAAAGCCACAATACAACGATGCGTCACTAAATCAACTACAGAGGCCGAACTAGTAGCTGCCTCAGCTGCTGGTACAGAATTGATATGGTGGTGGAGACTATTTGAGCAGATCAAATTCAATCCAGATTACGAACGCCTACTATACTGCGACAATCAACAAACGATCAGGCTGCTCACCTCTACGGCTCCTCGGCTCAAAACATCTGTACGGCACGTTGATATACATTATCACTGGCTACGCCAGGAAGTTTAGTCAAATCAAATCAACCTCTCATACATACAGACTAGCTGCTAGCTAGCTGATGGCCTCACTAAGCTACTTCTAAGACAAAAGCACGAAAAATAGGTCTCTCTACTTTATTTTAAAGAGTTTCCTACTACTCCTATAATTCTAAACATTTCTAAAGTGTAGTACTCTTCCTGGTTTCTCCCACGTAGTTTTTATAGGTTTAATGAGGCTATACACTTAATTCATGTACACAGAGCGAAAAGCTCAATTCATGTTCTCCTACACACAGAGCGAAAAGCTCAATTCATGTACACACAGAGCGGAAAGCTCGATTCATGTTCACACAGAGCGAAAAGCTCATCTCATACATCACACGCACTTCAAGCTCAATTAACATACAGGCTCTATACCCTCCACATATAAGAACGAGGAGCAAGCAAGGATCATACACCTCTACAGAAAAGCATAAGGAATCCACATCAAAGACTACCTTAAACTGCCAAACAGATGACTAGTTCTCATTAGGTCTTAGCTTCGCTTTACAGAGTTTCAGTCTCGCCTTACAGAGCTTTAGCTTCGCCTTATAGAGACTACTTCTCACTTTAAAAGAGGCTAATTCTTAAATTAAAGAGGCTAATTCTTAACCTTTAAGAAGCTAATTCCTTGCAAACAGAGGCTAGTTTTCGACTGCTTGCAGCTACCTGCTCACATAGGTACAGGGGGACCTATAGTTAACATTAGCTCTAAACTACGTTTAAACCTAAAGGGGGTATGTAAGCAGCTAGAGCTCTGTTACATAACTACAGTCCTATAACTAAGCTTAATTAACTACTATAAGAGCCTCTGATTTATACACTATATATATACATAAGGACATATACATGAGCTACATATAATACACACGAGAACCTTTAATTCACCTATTATATCTACTCTCTATCTCTAGTAACACCTAGCCCCCACCTGCTTATAATAATTTTATAGATAGATATAATAATAGTTAATAGAATAAGTATCTTGTTTATATATGTCTGTCTATTAAATTAGAGGCCTCCTAGATTAACGCTAGGTTGCTATTAAATACTATTATAGTGCTAACCTTAGCTAATTAGAATTTAAAGGTCTATACCTATAAATTCCTATTAGCTTGCTTATACTAGCGCTTAGCAGAGCAGGCCTCCTTTATAGAGAGCAACGCTTAATAACAGAACAAGACACTAATTCTATTGACTAATAATTATAGTTCTATTAATAATTATATTTTAAGCATTAAATCTAATAATTAAGAGTTTTACTGCTTTAACTAATTGTTATAGTCTAAGATCACGTAACTTAATTAGCTAATTAGCAACTTAGAGAATTGCTTACTAATCTATCTTGCCTTATGTCTATACGCAGTACAGTGCAGCGCCTCTTAGGTCGTTGCCCCTTTTCTAGTCACGTGACCTAGTCACGTGATGCTAGCAGGGAGGCCCAAGCTCGCGCAGGATCGTCGAGCTTAGCTCTCCCTGCCCCTAGCTAGAACAATAACATAAGCAATATAATCGCGTTTTCTGTCTCTTTTTCTATTTCTGTTTTATCTCCTTACTATACCTATGTACAAACCTACTTTAGCTGCTTTACAAAGCAGTGCACTATAGAGCCTAACCCACACTAATTAGTAGTTATAGACACCTAGCAAGCTTTAGTAGCTAAGTGTTATATAACTATAAATTAGCAAGGAAAGAAGACAGGAAGCACGTATAGTATCCTGCTGCTTCTTGTTTCGTACCTACCCTAGGCCTAGTAGCTTCTGCTGCCTATAGTATTAGAGATAGGAGATTACTCTCTACTCTAAGTCAGTATAGTATCCTACTACATAATAAGGAAAGGGAGATAGTGCGCATTGCACTAAAGCTATATAAATAAGCTTTATAGACAACAAGTAGCTATAGTATAACCTACCTTATTGCTAGTTATACTAGCCTATTGCTACTAAACCCTATCCTCCTACATAAACGCTAAACGCTGTTGCACAAACGCTAAACGCTGTTACACAAACGCTAAACGCTATTATATAAACTATTAAACCCTATACTCTAATTTATATAATTCGCCTACTATAAGCTCGCACGCTACTATAAGCAGTAGCTATAGTAGCAACTAAGATCCCCCACGCGAGACACTATATAACTAATTAGCGTCTAATAGCATAAACAACAACAACCTAGGAGGCCCACGCTTATACGCCACGCTTAGCTAGGCTACTAGCATAGGCGCGCCTACATTAGAAAACCATACGCGTATAGAATACTAGAATAACAGGCTAATTCCACTTGTTATTTATAAGATAAACGTAGAATTAGAGGAAGACAAGATTAAGCTATAATTATACGTAGCATATTTCCTTAAAGACATTTGTTTATCTAGTTGTTATAACCCTAGGGCATAGAACGCCTAGGTTGCTACAGGGGTTCTTGTTAGCAGACGACTATAGAGGAACGAGAGCAGCGTAGCAGGTGAAAACAGATCATGTAACATAATAGTGCTGCCAAGAATTATTGCTTACTATGCTAAGGACTATCGCTTATAATAATAGTAGTTATTATAGTAAACGCTTATAATAATAACAGTTAGCATAGTAATTAGTAGTATTATATAGAAACAAGGATATCTACTCTATAGACATCTACGTTTAATTCTCTTAGTTATACTTAATACATTAGTTACCTAATCCTCCTAGATTATACCCTTAATACTATAAGATTACTCTACATTGCTAGACCTTATCTTCGCCCTAAGAATTAACTAACAAGACTACTGCTTCTATTAACAACTACTAAGCCCTTGTCTTCTCTTAAGAACCTAAGACCTAGTAGAAGTAGTACTATAACATTTTAAACGCCCTTAAGCAAGATAAGCAACACTTTAATATAATCTACCCTAGCTAAGAGTAGCAAGACCTACGTTACTACCTTAAAGGTAGCAAGACTTAATCTCTTTTAAGGAGAACAAAGGAAACTTAAAGCATAGATCCTTTAGTTTAACGTTTACTTTTATGTTAAAAGTAAGATTAATAATAATAACTACGCTATGCTTATAGTCTTCTATATAAAAAAAAGGCTTATAATTAAGTAAAAGCTTACTTTAAGAAATATCTAGATAAAAATAATTATAAAAATAAAATTACTTATATGTTTAAAGAACATAACAAGTTTAAGGAAAAGCTTTAATAGGCCTTTGCTATTTCTAGCAAACTAGCTGTTGCTAAATAAATAATCTAATAACTCTGTTAAGCTAAGTTAGTTAGTAACTACGCTAACAACTTCTAACGTTACGCTATCTAGACTAAATAGAACAATTAGGCCCTTATAAGGATGTTCTAACAGGGACTTAAGGCTAAAGTTTACGCTAAACTTATATAAACTCCTGCTACTACTAACACTCTAGACGACTTTATTAATAAAGCTACTTGCTTAGACAACAAACTCTATAAGTATAAGCTAGAGTTACAAGCCCTTACTATACTATACGTAACTAAGGACAAGGGACAACAACACTATAAGTATAACAGAGGAAAACAACATAACTATATAGACAAATACTACTACTCTAATAGACCTAAGCTAATGCACCTAGACGCTATAATTAAAGGAAGGAACCTAAAAGGCTATAATAAGAAAAGAATTGCTATAACAGGCAATACTAGTTAAGAAACCTAAAAGTGCTATAATTATAGAAAGATAGGCTATATTAGTAGGAACTACTATTCTAAGAACAAAGTTATATAACAGCTTAACGTACTTACTACTAGCACATTAGACAAAACTAAAGATACTATTATTATTATTATTTAATCTATTTACTGTCTATTTTAAGCTCTAGTAGCTTATGTAGACTTTTGCTATAGGATAAAACTTATGCGTAGAGAAAACCTTCTATGTGCTATATTTACGTTCCCCTTGCTTTTTGCCTATAAGGGTACTACGTTTTCCTTTTGTCTTAACTGCCTATGTTGTTACACTTGCCCTTAGTAAGGGGCTTAAGGGAGAGAGAGAGAGAGAGAGTAAGAAAATAGGAAAATAGAAAGAGAGAGAGAGGTATTTGTATAAGGGGTAGTCTAGTAGTCTTTAGTAGCGTTACGCTAGCGTTATGGTAGCGTTAGGGCAGCGTTTCCTTAAGGGTCTGTCTAGCCTAACAGTCTCTAAATCTCTTAGTATGTTACATAATTCTCTAGGACTAAGTCCTAGGCTACTTTAAACTGTTTTAGAACTCTCTGCTTAAGTAACCACAAGGCTGTTGCCTTTGCTTGTTCTAGGTAGCCTAGGGCATCCTTTAGCCTTTCGTTACGTAGGCGTGGTAGTAGCGCGCTCCTATTATATCTTATATAGTAGAAGATTACGTGTTTAACTGTTTGTTTATGCTATCTATAGGGGCATTCTCTAGAGATCCCTAGTACCCTATAGTGCGCTAGCTAGCAGTTAAGTCTAATTGCCTCTATGTAGAGCAGGAAGAGCGCTGTTAATTCTGCTTTTAAGAGGTCGTTGTATAGCTGTTAGGGGCGTTTTGTCTATAGTTCTATCTAGGTTGTTTCCTTTCTTCCCCTGCCTTTATGTTTCTAAGCCTGTTTCTATTTAAGGTCTTGTCCTTGTTAGATCGCTATGTAGGTGCCTGTCTGTAGTTGTCTAGTCTATTAGCCGCGCGTTAAGTTGCCCTTAGCGCGCTAGCGTTCTGCTTAGTATGCTTGCTATTCACGTACCTAGGCGATAAGGTTGTTTGCTTTTGCTTTTGTTGCTTCGCTCTACGTGGCTAGGCGTAGCGCTGTTATATTGCTTCTCTGTTGTCTTAGTAACCTCTATATAGTTTATATAGTTTGCTAGACGTTCTAGTCTATAGCTCTATGTTGCTTAATTGCCTGTTAGAACGCTTATGTCTTAACCTAGAGAGAGAGCAGGGCTATGCCTGCTTCCCGCTTAATAGCCGCGCTTGGGGTACCTTTGTATGCTCTAGTAATCTGCCTAAGACATTTCTTCTGCGTTTTTAGAAGTAGCTCTATTATGCTTGTAGCTGTTAATCCTCTGTTAAGTCGCTATCTCTATACCTACGCTCTGTACATTATTGCTAGTTGTACTACTGCTATATAGATAAGTTTTAACTGTTACATTAACGGGCTCTACGTTAATGCTATAATGCGCGCTATTACGTTAAATAAGCTCTTGCTGTTCTATGCTGCCTTTTAGGTATGCTCCTTCTATTATAATTTTAGGTCTACCTATATGCCTAAGATCTAGATAGACTTTATGTAGAGCTCCGCCTCGTCTCTAGCAATACAAACGGTACTCGCTAGGTCCTCGCGTTGGCCTCGCCTCCTAGTGAAGTGCATGAGCTAGTACTTGTCTGGGGCGAACTTGGCTCTATAGCGCTTTGCCTATGCTACGCACTTGTCGTGGGCTGCGGTGAGTCTCTAGCAGTTGTCTGCTGCTGTGTTTCCCTAGGCTACTAGCGTAGTGTTGTTAACGAATCTAAATCTAAATACGTTATTGCTTTCTAGTTATTTAAATTCCTCTAGTAGCTCTATAATAAAGAAGAGAAACAGTATTAGGGACAGGGGGGACCCCTGCGGGATCCCTGCGTTTACCTATATCCTCTGGCTTGACTAAAGATACTAAGTAGGAAATTATTAGCTATAAAAGATTATAAGGAACAGACATTAGGGACAAAGTTATTAATAAATTCTAAAGGCTAATAACAGGACACTATAAGGACAGCAAACTACTACTAGAAGTTAAAAGCGCTAACAAAGAACTAACCTTAGACAATGCACTATAAGAGTTTATAGACTACGTTAATAAACTAACTAAGGAAAACTACATTAAACTGCTTAGGCACTTTAGTAACAAATAGCAAATAAAATAATAGGAAAACTAAGAAGTTATAATCTTAGACAAAGACAAGCATAAGATCTACTAGAACCTACGACGCACTACTAATAGGGAATACTATAATTAGGACATAATTAGTGTAGAGGGATACTTTAACTAGATTAACGCAAAGTACATAAACATGCACCTATAAGAACAGTATAATGCACTAGAAGACATTAAGCAGGAACTTAGGGTACTCCTAGATGTTAACAACGAAAAAGTATTTTTAGATTCTAAAGAGCAGGACAAAGAGCCTTAGTAGACTAAGTTGCTAAAACAACGCCTAAGCTAGCTACTAAACTTTAGCAATGCTCTAGGAAAGGCACTATACTAAGAGAAGACTAACATGTAGCTACATAAACAGGAAAGGGTACGTAAAGAAGACGCTTCTACTATACTAAGTTACTAGCTAGATTACTAAAACTAACTCTATAGTAACATCTAATAGGAGTTATGTAACTATAACTTATATAAGGATTACTATAACTAAAAGAACAAATATAGATAGTTCCTATTATAATAAAGCAACTATAAATAGCATTAGTTTAAATATATAGACAACACGTGCGCTATGCACCTCTAGAACAAACAAGACAAGCAGCACTTCCTAGAGAAAGACGAATAGGACATTATAGAAATAAAGACTACTATTAACAGCTGCTACACCTAGGACATATAGCAACTATGTCTAGGAAAAAACTATATATAACACTTTATAGAGAAAACTAAGAATAGATTTAAACCTAACTCTTTTTTAGACAAGCGCCTAGCAAAACAACAAAACACTGCTACGCTACTAGATTATTATAAATTAAGCTACCTATTAAATTAGGAGGTTATTAGATAAAGGCACTATTAGATTTAGGGGCATTAAGCAATTTTATTTCTATAAGAGCTATGTTTATAGCTAGGCTATAACCTCTTAAGAAATTAGAACTCTATCTACTTTATGTTATAATAGAGAAAAGATGCTAGGGCAAGACATAATATAACATAAGGTCCTATATATACCTAAAGAAACCTAAGGACATACTAAGGAAATTAACCTAGACTGTTATAGACTAGCTACCTATAACGTTATATTAAGACTTTCTTAGCTACAAAGACATAACCTAACTATTAATTAGAAAAAGGAAACAATATCCTTAAGAAACTATAATTATATATTAAGTTTAGAACCTGCGCGCTACATAACGCTAATAGCAAATAAGAGAGCAAGAGCAGAGCTCTATAACATAACCTTAGACAAAACATGTTTAGCAAGAACAGTTGCCTCTGTTAAGAAAGAACAGGCAACTATAACAAGAGAAAAGAAGAATAGTATAACTTCTAAGATCCCTATAGAATATAAGTGTTACAACCCTAGGGCGCGAGGCGCCTAGGACGCCATAGGGGTTCTAGTTAGCAGACGGCCACAAGGGAACAAGGGCAGCGTAGCAAGTGAAAACGGATCATGTAACGTAATAGTGCTGCTAAGAACTATTGCTTACTATGCCAAGAACTATTGCTTATAATAATAGTAGCTATTATAGTAAACGCTTATAATAATAATAGTTAGCATAGTAATTAGTGTTATTATATAAGAACAAAGATATCTACTCTATAGACATCTACGTTTAATCTTTTTAGTTACACCTAATATATTAGTTACCTAATCTCTATAGACTATACCCTTAATACTATAAGATTACTCTATAACAACAGACCTTATCTTTGCCCTAAGAATTAACTAACAAGACTACTGCTTCTACTAACAACTACTAAGCCCTTATCTTCTCCTAAGAATCTAAGACCTAGTAGAAGTAGTACTATAACATTTTAAACGCCCTTAAGCAAGATAAGCAACACTTTAATATAATCTACTCTAGCTAAGGGTAGCAAGACCTATGTTACTACCTTAAAGGTAGCAAGACCTAATCTCTTTTATAGAGAACAAAAGAAACTTAAAGCATAAATCTTTTAGTTTAATGTTTACTTTTATGTTAAAAGTAAAATTAATAATAATAACTATGCTATGCTTATAGTCTTCTATATAAAAGGAAAAGCTTATAATTAAGTAAAACTTTACCTTAAGAAATATTTAGACAAGAATAATTATAAAAACAGAATTACTTATATGTTTAAAGAATATAACAAGTTTAAAGAAAGACTTTAATAGGCCTTTGCTATTCCTAGCAAACTAGCTATTACTAAATAAATAATTTAATAACTCTATTAAGCTAAGTTAGTTAGCAACTACGCTAACGACTTCTAACGCTACGCTATCTAGACTAAATAGAATAATTAGGCCCTTATAAGAATGTTCTAACAGGGACTTAAGGCTAAAGTTTACGCTAAACTTATATAAACTTCTATAACTACTAATACCCTAGACAACCTTATTAACAAAGCTACTTGCTTAGATAACAAACTCTATAAGTATAAGCTAGAGTCACAAGCCCTTACTACGCTACGTGTAACTAGGGACAAGGGACAATAACACTATAGGTATAACAGGGGAAAACAACATAACTATATAGACAGATACTACTGCTCTAATAGACCTAAGCTAATGCACCTAGACGCTATAATTAAAGAAAAGAACCTAAAAAGCTATAATAAAAAAAGAATTGCTATAATAAGCAATACTAGTTAAGAAACCTAAAAGTGCTATAATTATAGAAAGATAGGCTATATTAGTAGAAACTGCTGTTCTAAGAACAAAGTTATATAATAGCTTAACATACTTACTACTAGCACATTAGACAAAACTAAAGACACTAAGTAGAAAATTATTAGTTATAAAAGATTACAAGGAACAGACATTAGAGACAAAGTTATTAATAAATTCTATAGACTAATAACAAGACACTATAAGGACAATAACCCTAGCAAACTACCTATAGGAGTTAAAAGCGCTAACAAAGAACTAACCTTAGACAACGCACTATAGGAATTTATTAACTACGTTAACAACCTAACTAAAGAAATTACATTAAACTGCTTAGGCACTTTAGTAGCAAACAGCAAATAAAAATAATAGGAAAGACTTAAGAAGTTATAGTCTT
>MCFA01000412.1:0-18745 GCA_002105025.1 Clohesyomyces aquaticus
CTTAAGGAATATAAGATCTTAAACTAGAAGTATTAACTAGAACAAGTTAGCCTAGGAAAGGTTATAGAATATATTAGAACTATAGTGTTATTACACCTGTTCTATAATTACTGCTTAGCAGACTACCTATACTAGCAATAGATTAATAACCTTGCTATAATAGTAGGAATTAACCTAGATAAAGAGCTCTAACGCGTAAGAGACAGATACCTTGCTACGTTTAAGCTAATAAAAAGCTTAAACTAATAGAAGCCCTAGCTAACTAAGCTAGATTATGCTATTATAGAAGGCAAGGCACTTAGGATCCTAGAATGCTAGGACAACAAGTTTATTAAACAAGACTTTGTTAAAGCAACATATAAACTATTACTAGAATAGATAATTTCTTTTATAGGCTATAGAATAAGAATCTAACAATCTTAGTTAAGAAATAATTAGACAATTCTAGAATTACGCATTACTGTCCTATCCTATTAAGAATAAGAACCTAAAGGCTGCCTTTATAGCAGGACCTCCTACGCTAAACAGCAAAGACGCTAATAACGCGCTAACAGTCTAGCAGTACGTAGTAGAGAAAGAAACAGAGGCTAGGGACAAAAAACCCTAGGACTATAAAGAAATAATATAAGAAGGTGTGAAGCCTGTAATAGACTACACCTGCTTAGCGCCTGCTAGTACGCATTCCTAAACTCTGCGCTAGCATAGTAGAAGCTAAGAGAGAGCCTAAAGACAATAGCATAACACTAGATTAATAATAACGCTAATCTCTAAGAGGAGATAAGAGGAGCAAAGAGACTATAGTTAAGAACACTATAAGTAAAGAAATTATATTCTTCTACTCTAGCTATAGAGACTGTTAAGTAACTAGAAGGCTAGAACATAGGTTAGATTAACTTAATAGTACTTACTGCTTTATTTATAGCAGACATATTAAAATATCTGCTATAATACTTATTTATCCTAGACTTAGAAAGCACCTATTACGTTAGAAATAACATTAATTAATTTATAAACATATAGCTGTTAACATAAAGAGACTTCCTCTAGGCAGGCAATTCTAAAGTATAGATATAGGCATATAGCTTAGTTACTCTATAGGTTAATAGTAAAAGCAGACAACGCTTCCTATACCTAGAGGATGTTACATATTGCCCTAACCTACATTATAACCTAGTCTTATTCTAGATACTCTAAAGGCAAGGCCTCTAGTAGGATACTAAATTAAACCTAACTATATTATAACAAGCTAACAACAGTGCGCTAGCAGTACTTATAGAGAAGTATAGTTAATAAATTATTAAGCATAACAACGCGTTAGAGCTAGCAGCTTTTAATATATAGCAGCTAACGCGTAGAATAGCTATATAAAAACAAGCTAAGGCTATAGTCTAGCATAAAAGACTTAGTTACCTAGGACCTAACGCCTTAGAGCACCTAGTGTAATAATCTAAGGGGGTAAAGATTATTAGAGTCCCTATAGTAAAATGTAACGCTTATAGATATTAAAAGCAAAGCAATTAATATAGCATATGCCTTAGACTATCCTTAAAGGTCCTAGAGAGCAAGTTATAATTAACTTTTATAACTATAAAGAAGGAAGCATAACTAAGGAAAAGAGCTAGATGCTAATTACATGCTATGTTATAGGGTTTATATAGGACTTTTACTTTAGTAATAACTAGTTAGCAAGAGTTATTATTAGGCCCCTTAAGTTATTTTTACTTTATAAAGAATTAATTTAGCTAATAGTAAAGGTTATTAAGAGCAATAATAAGATCTTCTTAGTTAAACTAAAGGTTAACAAGTAGTGTAAAGCAAAAGGAATAGTTATTAAGCCTTTAGCACCTAACACCTAAGCCTAGAACAGCAGAGCTAAACGCTTAGGGAGTATAGTAAAAGAAAAGGCTATGCTATAAGAATTAATGCTAACCTACTATAGACTAATAGCCTAAGATCACATAAACTGCTATATACCTCTATAATTAAACGCCTAAATATTAAAACTGCTAGAGATCTCTATATAAATGTTCTTTACTGCTACTATATTCTAAAATAGAATTGTTACCTTACTATGTAAGCCTAACTTATCCTACTTAAGAGCATATAGTTATAAGGCGTTTGTAATAACAGATAATATAAAGCAAGGCAAAGACGTCTATAAGGTTTAACCTAAAAGCCTAGATAGAATACTTAGTAGGATATTAATCTACTAACATATTTAGAGTATAGGTACTATCTATAGGCAAGGTAATTAGTACCTAGGACGTTGTCTTTAATAAAGACATAGTCTATAGCAGCAGTTATAAAGAGATTATAGATAATCTTATATATAGCACTATAGAGGAGATAGCAGCATAGATTAAGACTATTAAACTGCCTCTTCCCTTAATCTAACATAGGATAAACTTAGGGCATTCTATAAGGATAAGACTATCTAGAGAGGAGCTAAAGACAGAGCGCCCTAGTATAATAGAGCTAGTAGGAAAGTTATACTATACCTAACTCTACTAAGCACACTACTACTAGCAGCACTGCTAGCCTAACTATTAACTAATGTAGGGCTTAATAGCTCCTTTAGTGCAAATTACCCTTAGAACACTAAGGAAGCACTGCCTATAGGAAACAAGGTAGAACTATAGGCTACTATAGCTAACAATGCGATGCTAGAGGCTATAGCTAATAATCTAATGCTAGAGGCTATAGCTAACAATCTAATGCTAGAGGCTATAGCTAATAATCTAAGGCTAGAGGCTACAGCTAACAATCTAAAGACTACGCAGGCAAACATAGCTAACAATGCAACGCTAGAGCCTACAGGCAACAATCTAAAGAGACTGCCTATAGGAAACAAGTCTAGTAGCTAGTGTAGTTAGACACTTAGAACACTAAGTGTTATAAGATCTATAGGCATTAGCCTTTATAGCTAGAATAAAAGCAGGAAACGTTTAAAAGTTTAAAGGAAAGATGCTAGACTAAGCATAGATTAAGCGTATAATAAGAAAAGGCTAGAAGCTATATTAAGCCTAACTGCCTCTAGCACCTTAAGCAAATAGACTATAGAAAGAGCATGTAATATATCTTTACTTTAAAGAGGCTAAAAGAGAGCACCTCTAAAGTCACAAAGAAACTAAGTCCTAGTTAGAGGTCCTAGCAAAGAACGCTAGGTTAACTAGCTACTAAATACTAGACTTAATATAGGTATATACTTATAAGCTAGACAAGCACTATTAATTCCTAAAATATAAGGCGCGACTAGTAGTACGTAGAGATTAACAAAAGAACGTGACTATATAAGACACCTACGTAGCAACCCTTATAGAGAGATCTTTTAGGATGCTTGTTGCTATTATAGCTTAGTTTAACCTAGAGCTAGTATAGTATAACGTCTTAAACGTATTTATAAATGCTAAGATTAATTACACTGTTTACATAAGAATGCTGCCTAGGTACTAAAAGATAGGCATAATCCTCTAACTTTAGAAGGCACTATATAGCCTTAGAATATCCCTACTTCTATAGCAGAGACACTTTATAGCTTGCTTTACTAAACTTAGGTTCTTACTAGTACTATATAAGCCCTGCTATATAATTAGAGATAGCATATATATCTTCTTCTACGTTAATAATATTACTATAGCCTATGTAAAAGGACATAAAGAAGCAGCAGACAAAGCAGCTTAAGACCTAGAAAGAGATATACCCTTACTAGAGGAAAAGAGCTTTAGTAGTTTCTAGGAGTAGAAGTCTTATAGAACAGAAAGAATTAGAAAATATAGCTTTTATAAGCAGCGTATTTAGACAAGATTATAAAGCTAGCTATAGAGACTAACCTGCGCTATAATATACCTATAGCTAAAACAGAGCTAGTTCTACGTAATAGACTAGCGCTTCCCTTAGAGATTAATCTATATTAACATAAATTAGATTACTTCTCTTTATAGCAGTTAACAGACGCCTAGATATAGCCTTTATAGTATTAAGGCTTGCCTGCTTCTTACTAATCCTAGTCTACTTTATTAACAAGCTGCTAATTAAGTTCTTCTCTATCTAAGAGGCATAAGAACACTTGCCCTGTTATTTAGACAGAAAGACACCTTAGTAGTAGCTAGTAACGCGTCTTTTATAGACAACACTATAGACTATAAGAGCTCCTAAGGGTATATTATTAAATTATTTAGAGGGCTAATAGCCTAGAGAGCAAACAAACAAGACACTGTTATAACATCTACTATAGAAGCAGAGCTGCTTACACTTTCTTAAGTAGCAAAGGAAGCTATGTTTATAAAAATGCTGCTTACTAAGCTTAAAGTAGAGTTAACAGAAGCTAAGATTATAATATAATATAATAACACTAAGATAATATAGCTAATTAATAAGGAAATCTTATAGCTAACAACAAAACTCTGCTATGTAGATATCTATAATTACTAGCTAAGGCAAGAGGCAAGAAAGAAGTCTATTAAAGTAGTATATATTCCCTCTAGCAAAATGCTTGCTAATAGACTTACTAAGGCTTTGCCTGCTAACAATTAGCCCTAGTTCCTTAAACAACTTAGACTAGTAGATATAAGGGAGCGCATGAGCGTAGAGGAGGCAGATCTAGAAAAGATTATAAGCCTAATAGAGTTAATAGAAATATAACCTAAAAGGAGGGACAGAAAACCTCTCTAGCATCTCTAGCTTAGAAGAGCAAGAAGCTCTAAGCTAAGGGGGTGTGTTAGATTAGTAGAGGTTTAGGGTCCTAGCTAATAAGAATTTAAGAGTATGCACCTTTAAATTCTTATTAGCCCGCTTATACTAGCGTCTTAGCTAAGCAGGCGCCTTTTTTATAACAGGGCTAGTTATAATAAACATATATAATATAATCTATTAATAACTTTACATGTATTAGTAAGATAAACATCCTTATTAAATCTAATAAACGTAAAAAAGTATAAAAATTATTTACAGCGTGTTTAGTTAAACGTAATCTACGTAACTCTAGCTGCTTAGTAAGCAGTTTTATGTTATAAATATCTGCTTGTTTAGTTATATAGTTTGTTATTCTATAATCTTAACTCTGTTTGCTAAGGTTAGGCTAGTTGCCTATATTATTTAGTTAGCTAACTTGCTAGATTTGCGTAACTAACTCTAAAGCTTAGAAAGCGCGCTTTAAGCTCTAAACCTACTAGATTAGGTTACGTTCTTAGTTTTTAGAGTTAGCTGCTTTAACAAGACTGCTAGCAAACTAACTGTCTATGCGCGCGCCTAGAGGCCAGCGCTGACCTTGTTTTAGGCATTGCGTTAATATCCTTGGCATAACAGTAGGCTGCTACGCGGACTGTAGCTTAGTAGGGCTCTATATAATTTTCGTCTATAACAGCGCCTATATAGGTGTTACTATTAATCCTAATATGTTAACGCTAACTAACAACGCTATTATATAAGCTGCGCTCTTAGCAGCTGTTACTATATTGTCTCTTATAGAGGAGCTTAAAGAGGAGAATAATTGTTACGTACTAACAGGCGTTTAAGGCGTGTATAACAACGCTACAAGAGAAGAGGCCTAGTTATAGAAACTACTTAAGGAGGAGACTAACAACTTAAGACTATTACCTGCATAGCGCCTAACGTATTTAACTTTATGTTATAACTCTATATAAAAGACAGCAGTTTGTTAACAAACTATAAGAACTTATACAGCGCAAGGGATAGAGAAACGCATATTACTAAGGGCTAGAAACTGCTTATATTCTTATTAATCTATACGTAAGGTTAGAGTTTTTATGTAGCAGCTAAGGTCTTCTAGCATTTAACTAGAACTATATTAAGGTAAGCAACAACGTAGCTAACATATATATTTTTATATACTAAAGCAACGTTAGCTGTTTCTATAAGGTGCTAGCAGCCCTAGCTAAGATCTACCTATATGTAGTAAAGGATCTACTGCTAGAGACCCTATAGACAGTTCTTAAAAACATAAAGAGATAGCTATATTTTAATAAGTACGTAGGCGCGCTTAACAGCACTTATATACCTATTATAATTAGTAAAGAGGCTAAAGTTCCTTACTATAATTATAAAGGCGAGAAGTCTTAAAATATACTTGCTATAGTTAATTTTAACCTTAACTTTACGTACGTGCTGCTAGGTTAGGAGGGCTTAGCCTATAACAGTAGGGTTCTCTACGACGCCTGCGCGAAGGGCTTTAAGGCACTAGCTAGTAATTGTTACTACCTTATAGACGTAGGTTATACTAACTTAGAGATAGTTCTCGTCCTATACTATAGGGTGCGTTACTATCTCTAGAATAGGAGGTAGCAGCTAAGAGGCCTTAAAACGTAAAGGAGTTGTTTAACCTGTAGCACTTGTTACTAAAGAACGTAATAGAGAGAGTATTTAGTGTAATAAAGTTATAGTTTGTTATACTTACTAGGCCGCTACAGGGCTTTAAATTAGACAACTAAATTAGGCTAGTCCTTGCCCTTACAGCTCTCTATAATATTATTAACACAGTAAAGCTAGGGGAGCGCCTAGGGTGGGTAGATCTAGATCTATCTACTGCGGCGTATGATATAGATATAACAACGACAGGAGCTTCCTACAATAGCTAGCTAGAGAGACGTAATAGCTGCGTAGATGTGGAGGATTATTATACGTATTTAAGGATTCATTAAAGCGCGAAGTTAGAGGGTTAGTATAGAGTTATAGGTTAAAAACTAATAGTTAAAGTATACTGTTAGTAAGAGTACGTTTTTAAAAATTTTACTAAGTCTACTTATACTCTAAGCAATAGCAGGGCTACTTCTATAATACATAGCTTCTAAAAAGGTTAATTTTTACTACTAAAATACTACTAAAATCTATGTTTTAAGGAAGTACTACTATCCTACTACACTAAATTACATCGTCCTAAGTTCCTGCAGCTTCCTTATTAGCCTAGCTACTAGTTGTTCTAGGTAACTTAGCTAGGACAATTTTATTCTAGCTAGGCTTAGCGATTTAGATGCTTAACACTAGGACTACTGTTAACTGCCTAGCTCCTAACCTTCTTCTCTCCTTTAATTAACACTAAACTACTGTTATAGCCTATAAGCTCTAACTGCCGCTTCGCCTAGAACGCCCTCCTACGCTCTAACAAGCCCTAAAATTGCTTTGCAGTCTTACGCCTTTTCTTAAACAATTTAGTAATATAATTAAGCTCTGCATCTAGCAGGTATTTAAACTGTTTCTCTGCCGCCCGCAGGCTAGAGTTATAAGGCTAGATTTAGTCTACATCTTTCTATATTAGTACGCTAAATGCCTAGGCTCTTGCCAACGCTCTTATTGCCCTATTACGCGCTTCTTCTCTTTCTATAACTGCTCTGCCTTTGCTGCTGTTAAAGCAGCACGCTTATGTATTTTCTCTAGTACTAATAGATTTAAATTTAAGTCTCCCCTAGCAGAGCTATTAGTTAAAAGCTCTATATAACAACAAGCTTTTAGTAATAACTAGCTATCCTAGCGTTAATTACCTTACTCTAGTTGCCCTAGTTCCATAGAATATTACTTTAATTATTGTTTAAATTTTAGTAGTTTTTTAAAAAACTAAGCAGCCTTAGGATTCTTTTTAATGTACTTATTAAAAGTCCCCTAGTTACATATAGGCAAACTATAGGCGTTAAGGCCCTAGCCTAAGTTTTTATGTAACATTTAGTACTAGGCGTTATACTCCTTCTTAAGTATAGCAGCGCAGCTAGTGATTTAGGAGGCCTTTACCTATATTTTAGCCTATAAAAATACCCTAGCAACCTTAGTATACGCTAAGTTTTTAAAACTACTGCTAGCCTATAGCCTATCTGCCTATGCGTTAAGCAGCCTGTTAAGGAGTATTTTATCTGCTTCTCTGTCTATATAATACGTTTAGTAAGGTTAGTATAGCCTTTAGCATTAGGAGCTAGAGTTAACATAAGCGCTTAACTTAGGGCTCTACTCTAGCTCCTACTTAGAGCCTTACTTAGCCTACTATTTAGTCTAGTTGTTGCCGCTAAAGGAGCTTTAGATAGAGCCTAAGGTCTACTAGGGATAGGAGGAGGGCTATAGAGGCTGACCGTAATAGAGGAGCTCCTACTAGAGGTATGTTGTACGTCGCCCTAACAATACCCCTTTGCCTCTTACGCTCTAGTATAGTTGCCTTAGGTGTAGCCTCTTACTAACTTAAAACACTACTCTCTTAGTCCTCTTCTAGTAATAACAGTATTTAAAGCCTTAATATACTAGCGTAGTTATAATTAATTAGTAGGAGGTAAAGAGCTAGGCTTAGAGAGTTATATAACGCTAGGTTAATAGGCACCTTAATAGAGAGTCTAGTTAGGGTAAAAGACATAGTAAGTAGCGCTAGTAGTTCTCTAAGGATAATAGCAATAACTAATTAAATTTTTTATAGGGTTTTCCTACATAAAATTTTATTCTCTATATTACGTTTGTTAGTAAGCTAGCGCTACGCTATTAGCGCGATTATCCCTAGGCTCTAAACTACACTAACATCTATTTAGGCATAAGCCTAGGAGCGAGCTAATTTATAATTTACTAAAAAACAGTAACAAATTATAAACGTGGCTGCCTTAGCGCTTACAAAGTTTAGATTATCTATATGTAAACAAGTTTGTTATTTTTAACTAAACACGCTGTTAATCCTTGTTAAAGAAAAGACAGGGCTCTTTTTTAAGGCTGTAAGTCCTATGTTCTATAGAGTGTCTATAAACTCCTTATACTAGAGCAAGGGAGACTCCCTTAGCCTATATAATGCTTTCTAGAGCCTCGCATACTTTCCTTCTATTTTAAACCCGTCTAGTAGTTCTATAGTAACAAACAAGTTTAAGCGTTAGTAGGCATTAAGGAATGCTCCTACTATGTTCTATTATAGTACCTCTAGGTTAAATTCTGCTATAATAGCTATAGCTGCTTAAAAGGACTTTACTATAAGCGTTGCTATATATGTTTGCTATAAGGAATCTATTTCCTAGAGGTCCCTTTATATAATAATCCTTGCTTTAATCTTGTTAAGTATCCTGTCTTTGTTAAACTTATATGTCTATACCTATTTTAAAGGTAAAGGATTTATAGAGCTCTTAGAACAGCTAATTACTTTCTAAGTATTGTTCTCTCTTAGCACCTAGATCTCTTTATATAAGGCTTTAATAAAAAGATTGCTTAAAAATGCTTATGTTCTTCTATAAGCTGCTTCTATAAAGTTAGTAGAGGAGAAGATCCTCCTCCTAAGGCGCCTTTATAGCATAGAGTGTTATAGTTAGTAGCTAAGTATTGCTGCTATAACTACTTCTGTTATAGTTTTATATAGCTAATTGCTTATAAACTCTTTTAAGCATTATTTAAATGCTTCTAAGTAAAATTAGTATGTAAAATTATAAATTAGATTATCTAGATCCTTAATATTACTAATTAATGTTATTACTAACTTGTTACCTTACCCCTAGCTAATTGTTAGTATTATTATCTTGCTTCTTTTTTAGTTAGCTGCTTGTCCTTATAGGAAGAGTGCCTTTTAGCTTTTAATTTAATTTAGTGCTAGTGTAGTTCTAGGTTATAGGCAGTTTGTTGCTGCTTCCTCTGCTAGCGTAGAGACTTGCTTAGTAGAGCTCTACATAACACTTAGGGGTTTAGATATAAGCCCTAAGCTTCGTAAGTCTAGCTTACTAGAAGGGAATTAGGTGTTCTACTAGTATATTTACTAAACCTCTTATCTAAGTCTCCCTTAGCATTCTATAACGCTTCTATATGCCTACTACTAGAAGACCCTAACTCTAGTTTAGGCGTTAGTTCTAGTGTTTTAAGGCCCGTTAACTGCTCTATATTATAGATTTCTAGCTAGTTATTAGCTAAACGACTAGCCTATAATAGCTTAGATTCTTTAATCTTATATAAAGAGGCTTAGCTAGCTTCTTTAACACTTAAACAAAGGTTGTTACTCCTAAAATAAGTATTTATTTTAGTGTGTTAAGCAGGTTTAACTCTAACCTCTCCCTTAACCCCCTAGGGAACTAGCACTCCTTTAAATGCTTTCCCTAGATTAAGCAAGTCTCTCTTATTAAAGAGATCTGCTATTTTAACAGCTTCCCTTTATAGAGTTCTTAAGCCTTGTCCTTATAGAATATATGCTTATTAAAAAAAGTTTTAAGTTATAATTACCTAGTTAAACGTTAGGATTATATATAGTAGATATTAGAGGCTCTATAGCCTACTAAATATCCTATATAACTCTATAGGTTTACTTTAAACTCTTGTTTGTTCCTACTAGCTGCTTAATCTATGTTTAAGGGATACGTGTAACAACTATAGGCAAAAGTTTAGCTCTAATTAGGGCGTAGATCTGCTGTTACGCTCCTCACACGTGCTAGTTAGTACTATTTAAAGTATAATTAAATCTATTAGTTTAAGACTTTATTTAGTATTCTCTAACTAACGTGTTTTATTACTAAGCAGTTAATATTACTAAGCAGGCAGTTTTTGCTTAGCATAACTATCTTATGTTACTAAGGATTAATTTCTTTACTACTACTATCTAAAAATATATACTACGTACTAGCTTCTAATTTAGAAGTTACTTCCTTAACCTGCCTATAGGTTCGCGCATTATGCCTAGCTCCTCTACACGTTCTATAGCAACGTTAAGTTGCTAGTGCCCTATCTTAACTACCCCGCCTATAAGCCTTCTTAGACTGCTACGTAGTTAATAATAGCTCTGCAGCTACCTAATCTGCTGTTTTACTATACTCTAAGGTGCTACCTATCTAGAGCTGCTTTCTCTTACGTGACTTTCTCTTAGTTATTATATCTAATTGCTCTTTAAG
Organism: Clohesyomyces aquaticus; assembly: GCA_002105025.1. Taxonomy (NCBI): domain Eukaryota; kingdom Fungi; phylum Ascomycota; class Dothideomycetes; order Pleosporales; family Lindgomycetaceae; genus Clohesyomyces; species Clohesyomyces aquaticus. Next base: position 10,830 of record MCFA01000412.1, read on the forward strand.
CTTAGAAATATAGGCAGTTTAGAGCGTGTTTTAGTATAGCATTAATTTAGCGCCCTTAACTAGTTATAAGAACCTAGCAGAGGCTATAACTAGTAATCTTCTAATAGATTTAAGTACTAGCCTTAACTAAGAGCTAAATTTACGTATATTGCTTAGGGTCTTTAACTGCTATAGGTTAGTAGAGGGAAGGGGCTCTAGTAGGGTGCATAATTATATATTAAGTTAATCTAAGACTTCTGCTAGGTTAAAAGAAACAAGCCCTAATGCCTTAAAGGCCTTCTAGCAGTTCTCGTTCTAAAACACGTTAAAAAACGTAAGTTTAAACGCTAGTAGAAAGCCTTCCTTATTAATATAGTAGACGCGTTAGCATGCTAAGTCCTAAATACGTTAAAAGTACTTTAACTTTAATAGCAAGAAATAGACTATATCTAAAGGCTAGAGGATATGTAATAAGTAGGCAGGCATGTAGAGCGTAAGGATCTTATGTTCTAGGCAGTAGTCCTTAAAATCCTAAGACTAATAGCTTTTATAACTGTCTAAAATAAGCAGTTAATATACCCCTACCTAACGCGTTCTTATATACGCGTTAAAGTGCTTTAACTACGTAACTTTAAGCTTGTTGTTTGTCTATCTGTTCTTAGAAACTAAGAGCTTCTAATTATAAAGAATAGTAGCCTCTTTATACTACGCTAAGATATAGACGCGTCTTTTATAGATAATAAAGGGCAGAATTACGTACCTAGCTATGTAAATACTCTAGATAATAGTTACCTACTCCTAATTGCCTAGTTAGATAAGATTAGGCCTTACGCGCCTCTCTAAGCCTGTAATAACTTTTATAGAGCTAATAATGCCTATCTAGAAGCTAGTCTTGTTAAAGTTATGTATATTATTGTTATAGATGCTATACTTAGCAATTGTCTCCTCTACAAGCTTAAACTACGCGCCTATTATCTTAGGATCTTTCTGCTTAATTCTCTATATATCCTTTGCGTAATTAAACGCTATCTTAAGCCTCTCCTCACGCGCTATAAGCCTATCTACCTAGCACTTGCCTACTAGCTCTACACCCTGCTTAGCTAGTATCTTATTTATAATATCTCTAACCTTAGCCTTCTAGGGCGTAAAACCTTATACGTTAAGGTTAAGGATATATTAGGTAACTGTCTTCTCTTTAGTAAGGGTAAGCTTCTAGCTATTAGAGGTAGCAAGTAGTTAATAGGCGCGTTTGTAGTATTAATACCTAAGGGTTAAATAAGGTATACTAAACGTATTAGCAGCGCGTTTAAGGCTCTAAATTTAGCATATATAGTAGGCCTAAAGAGCAAGATTAATTCTGCCTTCTTAATTAGATAGTATTACGTTATGTTATAGAGGCATCTTAGGTAGATAAGGGAGATAGTTATGCTAAGCAAAAACTACCTGTTTAGTAATATTAACTGCTTAGTAATAAAACACGTTATTCTTTTTAGTAGAGCTTATTACATATAGCTAAGCTGCTGCTTTAAGGACGTTAGGCTATAAGCGCTTTAGCAAGCGTCTCCCTTTGCTTATTATAATTGCCTTAGAGATAATCTCTTTCCTTGCTCTTTCTAATAGTCTATTTAGTTTATAAGTATTAGGTAGCGTTATTAAACGCTTAATTTCTTTTTTATCTATCTAATTGTTAAATCTTATATAGCTACGCTAATAGGAAGTTATAATGTCTCTATCCTAGTAAATAATAACAATTAAGAGTTAGTATTTGTTGTTAATCTAGTTTAAAAACTTTAGAAAAACGCTTAAAATACTGTCTAGACCCTTGTTTCTAAGTAGGTAGACCTATATTTTTCTACTAAAGTTATCTTTTATAATTAACGCCTATTAATTGTTCCTATAGCCTATAGGCATATTAAAAAGATTCTAGCTAATTTAGTAGAATAGCTATAGTAAAGGCTCCTTTAGTTATTAGGAAATTACTAAGGTTATATAAGCTATAGAACAATGCTTATAATTACGCCTAGAGATCCTATTAATTTTCACACCTTAGGCTAATTTAACAAGCCTTTTTAACGCTTCTTTTTCTAAATAGCCTGCTCTTAGATGCTAGAGATTCTTGCTATCTGTTTTTATAATATTCTTATATAACAGTCTTATAGACGTTATAGCAAAAAACTAAGAATAAAAAGAGAAAGGCTTATATTAGATAAATAGAAGGTTACTAGCAGAGTAAATCTTTTTCTTAATAGTGCTTAACCTAAGGTTGCCTATGTAAAGAGTGTTATTAAATTCTAAAAACTAGATGCTAGCGTTTATAAAGAGCCTCTAAGAAACTATATTAACATAAAAGCCTTTAATAACCTTTACTTTTATAAGACGTAGGTCCTTATGTTTTCTACTAAAGACTCTCTTTATAAGCCTAGTGCCTTTTCCTTTAATAGCAAGGCTTTAAGTACCTGCTTTAATAGTTATAGGAACTCTCTTTAGACTAGCTTTAAATAAGCCTAGTATTAAAAGAGACTTATTATTAACTAAGTAAGTTAATGCTCTACTATTAAGGATAGTTAAGTTGCTTAATAGATGCTTCTAAAACATGTTAAGCAGATTAAACGTAGCTTTAGAAAGGTTTAGGCCTCTAGATAGACAATTACTAAGGAACATTATAGTGTTAATAACAACTATAACTACTTCTAAGCCTCTAGTGCTTCTAGGTCTATAAACAGTAAAATCCTCTATAATCTAACCCCTCTTAACTAGCTTTTTACGTAATTCTTTCTATTCTAGACGCATAAATTATTAGCATATAGCTAAGGCTTTAGTTAGCGTAAGCAAGATACTTACTTTTCTATAAACAGATTTCCTAGTTAAAGCTAATTCTAATTTTAAATAAGTAGCTAGGTCTTAATAATGCTTAGCTCTCTTAGGAGTAGTGTAGGGGCACGCTGCTCTGTTTTTTATATTCTTAGAAAGACTTAAACTACGCGAAATATTAGATTAGCTGCTTAAGCGTTCCCCTCTAAAAGTTATAAAAACTCTAGCTCCTTTAATGCCTATAGTAGTCTAGATCTAATTTATCTAAAGGAGTCTTAAAAACAACTCTTCTAGCTTGTTAAGGAATAGTAGGTTATTGTCTTTAAAGCGTTTCTAAAGCTAGCAGGTTACCCACGCTAGTATAATCCTCACGTTTAAGGCTTATAGCTAGTCTATAACTATAAGCTTACCTTAAACCTCTATAATGTTGTTAATAAAAGCTTTATAATAGAGATTACTCTACTTATAAAACTAAGTGTTAATATTAACATAAGAAGCCTTAGCTTTCTTTAAGTAAAGTTAGTATTATTAGCAAATAAGCTCTTAAGTGCTTAATAAGCATAGAGCGTAGATCCTTTTAAGCTTATAGACTAGCGCATAAGTTAAAGTGTTGTCCTAGCTAATAAGCTTGCTATAGACAAGAGTAAGGATGCTCTAGTTAACGCTTTTTATATCTAGTTAGATATAGTGTTAAGAGTGTTCTTAGTATTAGTATACTTAACTATACTTGCTTAATAATTACTTACTTAGAGCAAGCATGTCTTAAGCTAAGACTTGTTTGTCTCTTTATAAGATGCTGCTGTCTTAGTAGTCTTATTCTTAGTAAGAGAAAACTTAGCTAGTAGCTTAGAGCAAATTAGTTTCTTATTAACAAGTAGCTATTTCTACGTTATTATGCTTAAAATAGTTATAAAGTAGAAAAGCAATAATTTAATCTAATAAAGATTTAAATAACAAAAGGAGTATTATATATTTATGTTATATAGAAAAGATTAAACAAGAGTTGCTTAAATATATAAGGCAAGATAGATTAGTAAGCAATCCTCTAAGTTGCTAATTAGCTAATTAAGTTATATAATCTTAGACTATAACACACTCCCTAGCGTAGGCGCGCATCTATGTAAGCATTCTTGCTATAAATTTATAGCTTATAATAAACCCTAAAAGCGTTATACTACCTGTTTTGCCCCTAGTAGGCATCTCTAAGAATTCTCTTATACTAAGCGTTTTCTAAAAGTCTCTTTTCTTTAGCACGTTATTTTATAATATTACGTTATATTTATAGCCTAAGCATTATTAACATTATACTATAACTATAGCTAGAGCCTTATTCTTTATGTAAGGTTATGCCTCTATTATAAGGCTCTATAGAGCATTGTCTAATTATCTAGCATTAAGATACTACGTAGAATGCTTCTTTCCTATAAATTTCTATATATAGGCAGTGTAGTTACTACTTCTGCTATAAGGCTTATACGCCTAAAAACACGTGTACGTAGATTAGCTACGTCCTTTAGCTACGTAGGATTTTCTAATTATAGTATATAGTTATTATTATACTAACAAGGTAATCTTCTAGCTTATAAATAACGCGCGCGAGCTCTAGAGAGTAGCGCAGGACAGTTATAATTGCTAGCCTAGTTACCTATAGCTCTCCTAGGCTATAGCTCTCTAGTCTATAAGTAGCAGGTCTCTTGCTTACTTTAAACCTTCTAACCTTTATTCTTAGGCTCTTAACTCTTTCTACTTTCTCCTCTCCTCTCTTCTCTTCTCTTCTCTTTTCTTTCCTCTTCTTTCCTAGCCTCTCTACGCCTCTCTACGCCTCTCTAAGCCTCTCTAAGCCTCTTTTACTTACTTTCTAACTCCTGTTTATGCTCTTCTAAGGTAAGTGTTCTCTACTTTTACTAATCCTTTTGTTCTTGCTAATTCTTATAGATAGGCAAGAACAAGGTTACTTATAGCTCTAAGGCTCCTTCTAGCAGTCACGTTAAGCGCCCTTATAAGTCTTAAGCGTAGGGCTATAAGGAGTCCCTAGACAAAGCTAAGTCTAGTAATATAGGCTTAGAGGTTAAGAACTCTAAAGATAAAGAAGATAAAATTATAGCTAACGTCTTATAATCTAAGCCTGCTACTATGCCTTATAAGTCTTTATGCCTTAAGACTATAGTGTCTAAGTCTCTAACCTAGCTAAAAAACCTAAAGCACTAGAAGGCAACTCCTGCCCTTTCTAGCAATCTTCTAGCAATATTCTGTTTAGTTTACTCTTAATAATAAGCCTAAAAGAAGACTAAGGCTTTCTACATGCCTATAAAGGCTTAGGTTGTTAAGGGCCTTCTAACAAGGTTCCCTGCTAAGGGTGCGTCTAATCTATAATCTCTAGGCTTAATAAGGATTAGCACTGTTACTCTATATTATGTAATCCTAGTTCTAAAGACATAAAATGCTTAAAGTATACTACTGCTTTTTATAAGCCTATATAAGTGTTTTCTAATCCTTAAGCTACTATTACTAATAGTTAAAAACAGTAATAACTTCTTAGTGCTGCTTATTTATATATAGTTTACTTTAAATTAGTCTTTTTTAGAGAGGAGGCATATTAATATAAGTATAACTCTTGTTTCCTTTACTTAAGATTACTTTTTAACATATTTAGTAGCTAAAAATGCTTAAGAAGGTTAGGGTCCTTGTTAAGGCCCTTATTAAGTCTATAAACTTAAAGAAGATCTTCTACTAGCTGCTCTGCTATAACGTTAAAGCAAAGATAACTAATATTCTAGTAAAAAACTTCTAGGCGTTTATTAAAGGTTATATTGTTAATGTTAAGGATTAGAGAACTCTATAACCCTTATCTACTTAGAAGAAGGCCTTTAATTCCTAGCTTTCTTCTCTAAGTCTAACTCCTAAGGGTTATTATTAGAAAGATAATCTATTTAAGGACAAGGACTATAATTTTAGCGTAATTCCTAGATCTAGTTTAAGGCAACCTTTGCTTATAGCTTAGCTTTACTCTACTGCTAATCCTTTTTCTTTCTATTTAAGCAGCTATTATCTTAGCTACTTAGTTATGCTAGTTATAAGGCTTATAAGGATATTATAGCAGAGCCTGCTGCTTGTCTTAGTTCTAAAGATTATCTGTCTTAGTTGTCTAGTTATACTAGTTCTAAAGTTTATAACAATCCTTTACTCTAGGGAAGTTAAGAGCAGCAATTTAATAAGCTTTTAAATAAAATTAAGCAGATGCTTAATTTAATAGAGAAGCTTATAAGGGAGGCTCTAGTAGCTAAGAGTATATATAAGGAGAATCTAGAGTAGTTAATAACTATGTCTAGCTAGCACTTGTAATGCTTACAGCATTGCTTAAACTAGGCCTATGTACTATACTAGATTATTAGGCTCTATATAAGCTTTTACTCTACTTTAGATTTCCTAACTCTATATAAGTCTTTCTCTACTTAAATTTAATCTTCTTCTTTAAGATTCTCTACTTATAATTTAAAGTCTTAAAGGTTAAAATAATCTTTAAAACGCTTAAATTATTACTTTATAAGACTTTTAGTTAAGCTATTAGCTAGCATCTTAGCAGTAGCTAAGTATTCTACTTTAAATAATCTTTGCTAGTATTCTTAACGCACTTACATGTTATGTATGTTAATATGCCTAAGCTTAGTTTAGATCTTTTGTTTTTGCTAATAACTAGCTAGATTATTTAGGCATTGTTATAGTAGATTGTCTATATAGCTCCTAGGTCTAATTAGATTTTGTTAAAGAATTGTTTAAGAGCTATAGATTCTCTAGCAACGTTGCTAAGTATAAGAAGCTTAGCTTTAGTTTTAAAGTTATAACTATAGGCTAACAAGCTGCTTTCTAAGTAATTACACCCCTAAATAGTAGCATAATATATCTATATAAGGATTATAAGTCTCTAAATTATTAGCAAAGGATATGTTATAGCAAATTATAAGCTTAGGCCTACTATAGTTTCTATATATAATTGCCTAATAGCAGGTCCTCTAGAGGTAAATAATTAGCTAATAGACAGCCTTAAAATGTTAAACGCTTAGATTTATAAGGAAACGTAATAGTAGTAAGGTTAAATAAGTAATATTAGGCTAAATTATTATTACTATATAAAGACGCTTCCTACATGCTCTTAGTACCTTTTAATATTCTACTTAGATGCTTCTTTTATAGATTTAACAAGTTTCTCTAATAAGAGAGGCGTTACTAGAAAGAGTTTGTCTTATTAGACTAAACTTCTTAGTAACCTTTTTAATATAGGCGTTATAAACTAAAGTAATAGTTCTTTAATCTCTATTATAGATTACTTACATGCCTAGGAACTATTTAACTAGCCCTATAAACTTAATTATATACTTTCTTACATAATTTAGAAAACCTTATAGGCTTCTTTTTAATAATCTTTATAGAAAAGAAGCAAAATGTTATTAACGTTGTTAGATTAGTAAAGGTTTAGGGTCCTAGCTAATAAGAATTTAAGGTGTGCACCTTTAAATTCTTATTAGCCTGCTTATACTAGCGTCTTAGCTAAGCAGGCGCCTTTTTGTAACAGGGCTAGTTATAATAAACATATATAATATAATCTATTAACAACCTTATATACATTAGTAAGATAAACATCCTATTAAATCTAATAATTAAGAGTCTTACTGCCTATACCTTTAGGTATAGAAGACTTTAGAAACATAATAGAACTAGCCTAACATAACAATACTAGTCCTTACTGCTAGAAGCGCGTTACTAAAGACCTATTAGAATATATTAGGATATTAGGTCTTACGTATTGTAATCTAATAGTTATCCTTATAGATTATACTAACTAGGCAAAATAGTTATAACAACTCAAAGCGCAATGGCTGCCTATAACATGTGGGCTAAAATAGACCTAAAACAAGCGGTGCCTCTACTAGCAGAACTAAACCCTCTAGTAGCGCTAGCTGTTAGGCTATACTAGCTATTAGCAGCAGCGACGAACGTACACGCTACCTAATACCAAAAGTGCATAGCGACGACGCATAGTACTACCTTTTACCCTAGCGCGACTATTAGATCTATTAACAGCTAGGAAGACATTATATAAAGAAGATACTAAGCACTATTAAACAATG
>MCFA01000413.1:0-18713 GCA_002105025.1 Clohesyomyces aquaticus
AGCTATAGAGCCCCAAATTTTAATTTGTTTAAAATTAGGTTTAGTATTATATAGTGCCTTATATAGGCTAATATAGTTAATAGAACTATGAGGTGTAATATTATATAGATAAACAGCAGTATTCACTGCTTTATCCCAAAAATATAATAGTAAATTACTATTATATAATAAAGCTCTAACTGTTTCTATAATAGTTCTATTAATTCTTTTAATTAACCTATTTTGTTCTAGCGTATATAGACTAGAGAATTGATGTATTATACTAGAATTGTTAGTTAATTTAGTAAATTTATAGTTAACAAATTCTCCTCTATTATCTGTTCCTATTATTTTAATAGTATAATTGTTATTATTGTTTTTAGCTTTAGCTTTAAATTCTTTAAAGTCTTAAAAAGCTTCTAATTTTAAAAATATTATTTTATAGTCTAAATACCTAGTTTTAGCATCTAGAAAAAATATAATATATTTGCCTAATTTAGATTCTAGGCTAAGTGGTCTATAAATATCTATAACTATTTTATCTAAATAGTTATTTAGCTTAGGAGTTAATTCCTTATTTCTTTTATTTGTTAATTTAGCTTTTAGGCAGATTTTGTAGCTAAATCTATATTCTTTAGGTATTTTAATATTTAATAATTAACTAATAATACTAATATTCTTATGGCCTAATCTTTTATGCTATAGATTTAACAGATTAATTAGTCTATTATTATAAATTATATATAAACTAGTAGGTTTTTAATCTATTTTAGCATTTAAGTAGAATAGATTATTTTTGTTATTTATAGTAAATAGAATTTGCTTCTTATTATGAAGTTCTTTATATATAATTGCTAGATTTTAACTAAAACTAGCTTTATATCCTTTTTTAAGTATTCTATTTAATAAAATAATGTTCACATTAAAGGTAGGTATATATAAACAATTATTTAAAATAATTTTATTATTTTTATATATAATAGCAATATTTCTAGTGCTAATACTACTAATTGTAGAGTAATTTCTCTAGGAAATTTATGTAACATTATTATTTAGTATAGAGAATAGATCTCTATTACTAATTATATGTTATATACTTCTAGAATCTAATATAAAATTAGTTTCTATATTTAAATAATTGTTTATAGTATAGTATACCTTTTCTTCCTTAGCAACATTAAAATCGTCTATAATATAATCTTTAGCTAATAGAGCTAAATCTTTATTATTCTTAGACAGTTGCCTTGTTGCTAGGCTATTATCTCTATAGCCAGGTGGCCGTTTATAGTCATTAGCTGTTTTAAACCATTTAGGTTTATTTTCTAGAAATAAATACTAGCATTTATTTATAAAATATGTATTTATTTTACATTTATTACAAAAACGTTGTTTTTGTATTTTATAATCTTTAACAATTCTATCTTTTAAAGGCTTTCTGTTTTTAGTAAATAAAACCTTAGTTTTATTACTATTAATAGAGGTTTGCCTTTAAGATTTATCTAATAAATTAGAAAATAGATTTTCTAAATTCATTCTTAATAAATTATCTCTATAGGATTGTGTAACTATATATAGGAAAGTAAAAGATTATTTAATACCTAGGCAATAATAACTTACTTAGGTAGTTTAATATCTTTTGTTTTAAGTAAATTAGCTAGCAATTTAATTCTATTAAGATAATCTTCTATAGAATTAAATAGGCTTAGATTATACTTAAAGAATTCTTTGTAAATTAAGAATTTAGATAAAAATCCCTTAGGACAATAGAGGTTTTGTAATTTTTCCTAGGCTTCTAACGCTGTTACATAGTGTTATATTTAAAGCAAGGGTCTATCCTTAATTAATAGCCTAATTAGGCTTAGGGATTTTCGATTTTTAATTATATTTATAGGTATATATTAATCATTGTTATGATTAATTATATCCTATAAAGACTTTTTAACTAAAACTAACTCTATACGAAGCTTCTAGACCTTATAATTGACTTGGCCTTAAAGCTTAGTAATAGAGTATTTTTTAGTTGTTATAATTGAAATCGCTATCAATTTGTTATCTATTAAAAATAGACGAATTGATAGTAGAGTAAAAGAAAATTATAGGCTAGCTGTAATTTAAAATAGAGGTGATTTAAGGTTTAAGGTTTTCTTAAAAAAAGATTACAGGCTAGCTGTAATAGAAATGATTTGGGATTTTAAGGTTTTTCTTAAAAAGAATATTATAGGCTAGCTATAAAAGAAGTAATTTAAGGTTTTAAGGTTTTTCTTAAAAAAAAATTATAGACTAGCTATAATTTAAAGTAGAGGTAATTCGTAGAAATTAATTTTGTTATAAGCAGCTAGGCTTATAACCTGTAAAAAATTAATAATTAATAGCAAGACATGTAACAATTAAGGATTAATAGCGGAGCAAGGCAGGAGAACAGGATTTTATAAATAGCTTAATTTTTTATTCTCTACGAAATTCCCTTCTATATATATTAAAGGAACAGGTTGGGTATAGTAATATCCGTAGTTAGATACAGTACTATCCGTAGTTAGATACAGTACTATCCGTAGTCAGGTACAGTACTATCCGTAGTCAGATATAGTACTATCCACAGTTAGGTACAACAATATCCGTAGTCAGGTATAGTACTATCCGTAGTCAGGTATAGTACTATCCGCAGTCAGGTATAACAATATCCGTAGTCGGGTACAGTACTATCCGTAGTTAGGTACAGTACTATCCGCAGTTAGGTATAACAATATCTATAGTTAGGTATAGTACTATTTAAAACTTATTCTGTTTTAAGCTTGTAGACGCTCTATTTTATAAGCTAGAGCTTCGTTTTAACCTAATTTCTACATAGTTTTAAGTTGTCTATTTAATAGTGCTATCTATTTAATAGATAGTAATAGTAATAGCTTATATAGATTAATGTTATATGTTTTTAATACAACCCCCTAATCTATATAAGGTATATATTACTACAGTAAGGCAAGCAGAAAATTTGAAGCATTAAAAAACGCGTTGAAACGACATAAATTTATCAAGCAAAACGCCTATAGTACTGTCCCTAGCTACGCAAGCAGCAGGAACGACGGCGAAATAGTGTAGCAACGTAATAGCGCTGCTATACTAGAGTTAACATGCTAACGCGTTAGCAAGAGGAACACATTACCTACCTACATAACATAACAAAGAATAAAATAAGGTATACTCTAATACTATAAAGGAGCTAACAAAAATACTAGAGGCTATAGAGAGAGAAGGGAACAAGAGAGTAAAGGCGTTAACGCGCTAGGTAAGAGAAGTAGTAGAGAGAATAGGGAAATAGCTCTATGTCTAGAAAACATATAACAAAATCCTCTAACATATAAAGGAGACTAAAGCTAAGGCTAACAGCAACCTGCTAGCGACCTAACAATAGGCAAATGTCGCAGCGCAGGCTGCGTAGCTAGCTGCCCCTAAACTAATTATTTAGGCTAGAATTAACAACGTGACTAACAAGACCCTAAGCAAGATCCTTAAGATTATCTAACTAGCTATTTCTAACGCTATTGCTGTCTACTATTATAAGAGCGGAGACATAGACATATGCCTTAAGTCGCAAGCCTAGCAGGACGCCGTTATAGCAGCGCTAGACCCCTAAGGAATACAGCTCCTTAGGAAGGCGTACCTAGTAGAGGTCCCTAGTATATAATACGCCCTTCTAGTTAAGAATAGCTAATCTATAGATAACTCTAACATTATATAAGACCTTAAGAAATTATTATAAAGACTTTATAGCATAACTAAGATCTTATTAATATGTTAGCTACGTAACCCTAACGCGCCCTTAAAACGCTAAGAAGATAATATATAAAAAATAAGAGGTTTTTTTATTATAAAGGTAAACATGTAGGCTAAACAAGAGAGAATTATTTAAAGCAGAATTATTATTAGGGCAGAATACTTTAAGGCTAGAATTTATAACAGTAACCTAGCACTAAAATAATGCTACTAATATAGCGCGTAGGGATATAAACAGGGCGCCTACATAAAAGCAGCAAAATATATATAGTGCGCTAGCAACTATAATATAAAACAATACAAAGCTAGCTACGTATGCTACACTAACTATAGATAGACACATAGAGCGTGGCAGATAAGGGCGTGCCTAGCGTTTACGTAGTATAGAATAGGCATATAGAAGCTAAGGATAGAACTAGCTATTAGGTCTAACCTAGCTAGAAATAGAGGCAAACAAAACAGCAGGCTAATTATAGTCTCTTCCCTAGGCAAACGTAACCTAAACAATAGAGAGACCTAACTACTATAGAGAAAAGGCTAACCTATAGAGGCAGCACGCGCAGCGCGCTAAGCAACATTAGACCTAAGCTAAACTATAATCTTCCTAAATAAGAATAGTAGCTAAATAGAGAACGTTACTCTATTATAATAATAAAAGTACTAACAATACTCTAATATAACTATAGCATAGCAAACAGAACTAAGACAAGGCCCTTCTTTAATATAGTAGAGCTAGCAAAACACTATATACTTGCTATATAAGAACTAGCCTAGAACAAACAAACAAAGCGAACGTACTGCCTGCCTAGTTATATACTAGTATATAGAGGCAACGAACAGATAAAAACATGCTTTATAATAAGCACGGCACTAGGCCTTAAGGCATAAAAAAGGACGTATAGCTTAGACAACTTAGAAGCTATTAAACTATAAGCAAAGGATAAGAGAATAGTAATATTTAACGCCTATAACATAACAAACTAACTAATAAACCTTAGCATTATAAACTAACTATAGGAGCAACTTATAAGGACTATAGTAGACTAGATTATAGTCCTTAGAGACTTTAACCTATACTACTAATTATAGGGAGGCATAGAGACATAATGTAACCTAGCAGCAACACGCCTACTAAACGCTATAGAATTAAAAGGCCTTTAATTATGCACCCTAAAGGGCCTACTAACATAGAAACAAGGCGCAAGACAATCTATAATTAACTTAACCTTTATAAGTACCACCCTCGCGTAGCGCCTAGAGCACTGCGGACTAGTAGACAAATAGGCACTTATAAAGGACTACATCTCTATATAAATTATAGTTGCCTGCTAAGTTAAACTAACAGCGACGTGACGGCAGTATGCTATTACAAAGATAGACTACAAAAACCTCTACAAGGACCTTATAGAAAGCACCTAGCACTAGCATAACTAACCTCTAGCAGCTTTACAAAAGGCAATCTAACAGGGCATAGAAACCTACTGCCTAAGGTCAAGACCTAGCAAATTCGCGCAGAGGTTATAGTCGCCCTAAGCTATAGTATTACTTGTAAACGTAAGACGCGCCTAGAGAGAGGTTATATAATACTATATAGAGGAGGCAGAGGAACGCCTATAAAACATAAAAAAAGCGCTTACTAAAGAAATGTAACAAGCTAGCAGAGCAAGCTAGAGGACATTTGTTAGTAGTCTCTAGACAGTAGCAGCAAAACCTTAAAAAACACTCTAGGACATAATAAAATAGAGCAGGGCCTATAAAAAAGGGCCCTACATAGACCTACACCTACTAGCACTACAAAACGTAACAACTAAACAGGGGGTAGAGGACAGCAAAGGCAAAGTAGCTATCTTTATAAAGAAATTCTTTCTAACAGCAAGGGAAGCAGACCTTAGCAACCTTAAAGAAGAACTATAAAAAAGCATAAGCAAAACAACGTACTACTATAAATAAAAAAGCAATAGGAACAGCAAGATATAGAACCCTTAACTAAATATAGCCTATATAGACTATAAAGTTATAAAGTAATAAGTATAAGACGTAATACGTAAGCTCCTAAGCAAGAAAGCCCTAGAACTAGACAAAATACTAAACAAAGTCCTTAAAACGCTTAGCAATACTATTAGCAACAACCTAGCAAAGGCAATTAGCAAGCTATTTAATAGCGCCTCTCTGCTAGAGGGACTTAAAGACACTATTATAGTAGCACTACGTAAACTAGGAAAGAAAGACTACACCCTAGTTAACGCCTATTGCCCTATAGCGCTAGAGAACATAATTGCTAAGCTAGTTAAAACTATTATAGCAGAGCGCCTAGTAGAGGCAGCAAAAGAACACTAACTACTACCCTAGAACTAAATAGGTAGCTAAAAGAAGAGGTCTATAATAACAGTAGTTAAGCTGCTTACTAACGTCGTCTAGACAGCGTAGAAAGCCTAGAAAGGATACGTAGTTTTAATGCTAGGCCTTAACCTTGCAGGAGCCTTTAACAACATAGCACATACTAGACTACTACATATACTCTAGAACAAAGGCATACTACTATAGACTATATAGTTTATAGAGGACTTCCTTAGCAAACAAACTATATAAATTACGTTTGCTAGGTATATAAGCTAGAAGATATAGGTAAACGTAGGGATCCTATAGAGGTCTTTTCTATTCCTAATACTGTTTCTCTTCTTTATTATAAAGCTACTAGAGGAATTTAAATAACTAGAAAGCAATAACGTATTTAGATTTAGATTTGTTAACAACACTACGCTAGTAGCCTAGGGAAACATAGCAGCAGACAACTGCTAGAGACTTACTATAGCCTATAACAAGTGCGTAGCATAGGCAAAGCGCTATAGAGCCAAGTTCGCCCTAGACAAGTACTAGCTCATGCACTTTACTAGGAGGCGAGGCTAACGTGAGGACCTAGCAAGTACTGTTTATATTGCTAGAGACAAGGCAGAGCTCTACATAAAGTCTATCTAGATCTTAGGCATATAGGTAGACCTAAAATTATAATAGAAAGAGCATACCTAAAAGGCAGCATAGAATAGCAAGAGCTTATTTAACGTAATAGCGCGTATTATAGCATTAACATAGAGCCTGTTAATATAATAGTTAAAACTTATCTATATAGCAGTAGTATAACTAGCAATAATATATAGAGCGTAGGTATAAGGCAGCAACTTAATAGAGAACTAATAGCTATAAGCATAATAAAGCTAGTTCTAAAAACATAAAAGAAATGTCTTAGGCAGATTACTAGAGCATATAAAGGTACCCTAAGCGTAGCTATTAAGCAGGAAGAGGCATAGCCCTGCTCTCCCTCTAGGTTAAGACATAAGCGTTCTAATAGGCAATTAAGCAACATAGAGCTATAGACTAGAACGTCTAGTAAACTATATAAACTATATAGAGGTTACTAAGACAATAGGGAAGCAATATAACAGCGCTACGCCTAGCTACGTAGAGCAAAGCAACAAAAGCAAAAGCAGACAACCTTATTGCCTAGGTACGTAAATAGCAAGCATACTAAGCAGAACGCTAGCGCGCTAAGGGCAACTTAACGCGTAGCTAATAGACTAGACAACTATAGACAGGCACCTACATAGCAATTTAACAGAGACAAGACCTTAAATAAAACAGGCTTAGAAACATAAAGTAAGAAAGAAAGAAACAACTTAGACAGAACTATAGAAAAACGCTCCTAATAGCTATATAACAACCTCTTAAAAGCAGAATTAACAGCGCTCTTTCTGCTCTATATAGAGGCAATTAGACTTAACTGCTAGCTAGCGACTATAGGGTACTAGAGATCTCTAGAGAATGCCTCTATAGATAGTATAAACAAATAGTTAAACATGTAATCTTCTACTATATAAGATATAATAGAAGCGCGCTGCTACTACGCCTATATAACAAAAGGCTAAAGGACGCCTTAGGCTACCTAGAATAAGCAAAGGCAACAGCTTTATAGTTACTTAAGCAGAGAGTTCTAAAATAGTTTAAAGTAGCCTAGGACTTAGCCCTAGAGAATTATATAACATACTAAGAGATCTAGGGACTATTAGGCTAGACAGACTCTTAAGGAAACGCTGCCCTAATGCTACTATAACGCTAGCATAATGCTACTAAAGACTGCTAGACTACTTCTTATATAAATACTTCTCTCTCTCTTTCTATTTTCTTACTTTCTCTCTCTCTCTCTCTCTCTTAAGCCCCTTACTAAGAGCAAGTATAATAACATAGGCAGTTAAGATAAAAAGAAAACGTAGTACTTTTATAGGCAAAAAGTAAGAGGAACATAAATATAGCATATAGAAAGTTTTTTCTATATATAAGTTTTATCCTATAGCAAAAGTCTATATAAGCTACTAGAGCTTAAAATAGACAGTAAATAGATTAAATAATAATAATTGCTAGATTTTAACTAAAACTAGCTTTATATCCTTCTTTAAGTATTCTATTTAATAAAATAATGTTTATATTAAAGGTAGGTATATATAAACAATTATTTAAAATAATTAGGGAACACTAAAACCGTGATTCGACCTATACTGCTATATAGGGGTTCCCTTCTATACTATCTTGTTCGCTAGAGCGAGCTGAGTATAAGGATCACGTTGATTTTTGATGCACGACGTTAGTCGTCGCTTAAGGGCTCTCTAAAGGCTTAACCCTTAACGTAGTTAGAAGTTATAGAGTTTTTATAGCGCTAAGACAACACTAGAGGCAACAGAAAAACAGAGAAACTAGGTAAAAACTACCTAACACACTATCTAAGGAGCTGCCTTGCTAGCTACTCTAGTTTAGTAGTGTAGCAGGACACCTCTATGCTTGCGCTGCTCTAAGAGTGCGTTGCTAAGGCGTTGCACTAAGGGCAGGAACGATCTAAAATTCTAGGTAAACCTATAAGAGACTTAACAACAGATTCCTAACAGACTTAATAACTAAACAGACAACTATCACGCTTTGCTAGCAATTAATTAGAGGATCTTAAACAGCGTAGTGCCTATAGCCTCTAATAGGCATAGTTATACGTACCTTAGTTAACTATGTTAACCTAGGCACTATAGACTTAGGCAAACTAGCAGGTATTAGTCTTAGGCAAACTTAAGTAGGACTTAATAAGACAGTAGAACATAAGCTTAGTTAGTAGAAGGCTAAGGGACTAAGAGCTACGTAGCGTTAAGCTCTCTTAGGGCCCACTCCTATAAGACATAGTTAGCCTATTATCTCTAAGAGGGTTATAGGTAACGCAAAACAATCTGCTAGGCGTGAAAGGGATTACAGGGCGTGGCATATAATAGCAGCAATAGATAGCTCTAAGGTACTTGCTCTAGCTATTTGCGCACGTGTAGGGTAGACCCTTAGTAGACTCGTATAGCCTTACAGGTAGACAGCTGTTCTCTAGAGCGCAGGAGGCTGCTGCTTAGGATCTACATGTAGTAGGCTATACAATAGGAGGAGGATTAAACCCTCGCTAATAACACTGTCTATATAGCTCAAAAGGACGGATACGCGTGTTAGTCTATCTAGAGTACAGGTGGCAGCGCTGCTACGATAGGCTTAAGGAGCAAATCAGGGAACTTATACGTTTTAACGCATAGTAGAGAGCTTAGGCGGGCAAGCTATGCTACACCCTACTATATAACTTATAATATACATGATTCTCTAGAGCTAGCAGAGCAAGCTAGAGGACATTTGTTAGCAGTCTCTAGACAGTAGCAGCAAAACCTTAAAAAACACTCTAGGACATGATAAAATAGAGCAGGGCCTATGAAAAAGGGCCTCACATGGACCTACACCTACTAGCACTACGAAACATAACAACTAAACAGGGGGTAGAGGACAGCGAAGGCAAAGCAGCTATCCTTACAAAGAAATTCTTTCTAACAGCAGGGGAAGCAGACCTTAGTAACCTTAAAGGAGAACTATAGAGAAGCGTAAGCAAAACAACGTACTACTATAAACAGGGAAGCAATAGAAACAGCAAGACATAGAACCTTTAACTAAACATAGCCTATATAGACTATAGAGTTATAAAGCAACAAGTATAAGACGTAATACGTAAGCTCCTAAGCAAGAAAGCCCTAGGACTAGACAAAATACTAAACAAAGTCCTTAAAACGCTTAGCAATACTATTAGCAACAACCTAGCAAAGGCAATTAGCAAGCTATTTAATAGCGCCTCTCTGCTAGAGGGAATTAAAGACACTATTATAGTAGCACTACGTAAACTAGGAAAGAAAGACTATACCCTAGTTAACGCCTATCGCCCTATAGCGCTAGAGAACATAATTGCTAAGCTAGTTAAAACTATTATAGCAGAGCGCCTAGTAGAGGCAGCAGAAGAACACTAACTACTACCCTAGAACTAAATAGGTGGCTAAAAGAAGAGGTCTATAATAACGGCGGTTAAGCTGCTTACTAACGTTGTCTAGATAGCGTAGAAAGCCTAGAAAAGATACGTAGTTTTAATGCTAGGCTTAACCTTATAGGAGCCTTTAACAACGTAGCATATACTAGACTGCTATATATACTCTAGAACAAGGGCATACTACTATAGACTATATAGTTTATAGAGAACTTCCTTAGCAAAAAACTATATAAATTACGTTTGCTAGGTACATAAGCTAGAGGATATAGGTAAACGTAGGGATTCTATAGAGGTCCTCTCTATCTCTAATACTGTTCCTCTTTTTTATTATAGAGCTACTAGAGAATTTAAATAACTAGAAAGCAATAACATATTTAGATTTAGATTTATTAAAACACTATGCTAGTAGCCTAGGGAAACATAGCAGCAGACAACTGCTAGAGACTTACTATAGCCTATAATAAGTACGTAGCATAGGCAAAGCGCTATAGAGCTAAGTTCGCCCTAGACAAGTACTAGCTTATGCACTTTACTAGGAGGCAAGGCTAACGTAAGGACCTAGCGAGTACTGTTTGTATTACTAGAGACAAGGCAGAGCTCTACATAAAGTCTATCTAGATCTTAGGCATATAGGTAGACCTAAAATTATAATAGAAAGAGCATACCTAAAAGGCAGCATAGAATAGCAAGAGCTTATTTAACGTAATAGCATGTATTATAGCATTAACATAGAGCCTATTAATATAATAGTTAAAACTTATCTATATAGCAGTAGTATAACTAGCAATAATATATAGAGCGTAGGTATAGAGACAGCAACTTAATAGAGAATTAATAGCTATAAGCAGAATAAAGCTACTTCTAAAAACGTATAAGAAATGTCTTAGGCAGATTACTAGAGCATATAAAGGTACCCTAAGCGTGGCTATTAAGCAGGAAGCAGGCATAGCCCTACTCTCTCTCTAGGTTAAGACATAAGCGTTCTAATAGGCAATTAAGCAATATAGAGCTATGACTAGAACGTCTAGCAAACTATATAAACTATATAGAGGTTACTAAGACAATAGAGAAGTAATACAACAGCGCCGCGCCTAGCTACGTAGAGCAAAGCAACAAAAGCAAAAGCAGACAACCTTATTGCCTAGGTACGTAAATAGCAAGCATACTAAGCAGAACGCTAGCGCGCTAAGGGCAACTTAACGCATAGCTAATAGACTAAACAACTATAGATAGGCACCTATATAGCAATCTAATAGAGACAAGACTTTAAATAGAAACAGGCTTAGAAACATAAAGGCTAGAAAAGAAAGGAAACAACCTAGACAGAACTATAGACAAAACGCCTCTAATAGCTATATAACAACTTCTTAAAAGCAGAATTAACAGCGCTCTTCCTGCTCTATATAGAAGCAATTAGACTTAACTGCTAGCTAGCGCACTATAGGGTACTAGGGATCTCTAGAGAATGCCTCTATAGGTAGCATAAACAAACTATTAAACACGTAATCTTCTACTATATAAGATATAATAGAAGCGCGCTGCTACTACGCCTACGTAACAAAAGGCTAAAGAATGCCCTAGGCTACTTAGAATAAGCAAAGGCAATAGCCTTATAGTTACTTAAGTAGAGAGTTCTAAAATAGTTTAAAGTAGCCTAGGACTTAGCTCTAGAGAATTATGTAACATACTAAGAGATTTAAAGACTATTAAGCTATACAGACTCTTAAAGAAACGCTGCCCTAACGCTACTACAACGCTAGCGTAACGCTACTAAAGACTGCTAGACTAACCCTTATATAAATACCTCTCCCTCTTTTTCTATTTTCTTACTCTCTTTCTTTCTCTCTCTCTTAAGCCCCTTACTAAGGGCAAGTATAATAACATAGGTAGTTAAGATAAAAAAAAAACATAGTACCTTTATAGGCAAAAAGTAAGGGGAACGTAAATATAGCATATAGAAGGTTTTCTCTATGTATAAGTTTTATTCTATAGCAAAAGTCTATATAAGCTACTAGAGCTTAAAATAGACAGTAAATAGATTAAATAATAATAATAATTTAAAATAATTTTATTATTTTTATATATAATAGCAATATTTCTAGTGCTAATACTACTAATTATAGAGTTATTTCCCTAGGAAATTTATGTAACATTATTATTTAATGTAGAGAATAAATCTCTATTACTAATTATATGTTATATACTTCTAGAATCTAATATAAAATTAGTTTCTATATTTAAATAGTTGTTTATAGTATAATATACCTTTTTTTCCTTAGCAACATTAAAATTGTCTATAATATAATCTTTAGCTAATAGAGCTAAATCTTTATTATTCTTAGACAGTTGCCTTGTTGCTAGGCTATTATCTCTATAGCTAGGTAGCCGTTTATAGTTGTTAGCTGTTTTAAACTATTTAGGTTTATTTTCTAGAAATAAATACTAGCATTTATTTATAAAATATATATTTATTTTATATTTATTATTATTATTATTATTTAATCTATTTACTGTCTATTTTAAGCTCTAGTAGCTTATATAGACTTTTGCTATAGAATAAAACTTATATATAAAGAAAACCTTTTATATGCTATATTTACGTTCCCCTTACTTTTTGCCTATAAGGGTACTATGTTTTCTTTTTATCTTAACTGCCTATATTATTATACTTGCCTTTAGTAAGGGGCTTAAGAAAGAGAGAAAAAGAGAGAGTAAAAAAATAAAAAGAAAGAGAGAGGTATTTATATAAAGAGTAGTCTAGCAGTCTTTAATAGCGTTACGCTAGCGTTATAGTAGCATTAGAGTAGCGTTTCTTTAAGGGTCTGTCTAGCCTAATAGTCCTTAGATCTCTTAGTATGTTACATAATTCTCTAGGGCTAAGTCCTAGGCTACTTTAAACTGTTTTAGAACTCTCTGCTTAAGTAACTATAAGGCTGTTGCCTTTGCTTATTCTAAGTAGCCTAGGGCATCCTTTAGCCTTTTATTACGTAGGCGTAGTAGCAGCGCGCTTTTATTATATTTTATATAGTAGAAGATTATATGTTTAACTGTTTGTTTATGCTACCTATAAAGGCATTCTCTAGAGATCCCTAGTACCCTATAGTATGCTAGCTAGCAGTTAAGTCTAATTGCCTCTATGCAGAGCAGGAAAAGCGCTGTTAATTTTGCTTTTAAGAGGTTGTTATATAGCTGTTAGGGGCGTTTTGTCTATAGTTCTGTCTAAGTTGTTTCTTTCTTTCTTCTACCTTTATGTTTCTAAGCCTGTTCCTATTTAAGGTCTTGTCTTTGGTAGATTGCTATATAGGTGCCTGTCTATAGTTGTCTAGTCTATTAGCCGCGCGTAGAGTTGCCCTTAGCGCGCTAGCGTTCTGCTTAGTATGCTTGCTATTTACGTACCTAGGCAATAAGGTTGTCTGCTTTTGCTTTTGTTGCTTTGCTCTACGTGGCTAGGCGCGGCGCTGTTATATTGCTTTCCTATTGTCTTAGTAACCTCTATATAGTTTATATAGTTTGCTAGACGTTCTAGTCTATAGCTCTATGTTGCTTAATTGCCTATTAGAACGCTTATGTCTTAACCTAGAGAGAGAGCAGGGCTATGCCTGCTTCCTGCTTAATAGCTATGCTTAGGGTACCTTTGTATGCTCTAGTAATCTGCCTAAGAATTTCTTCTATGTTTTTAGAAGTAGCTCTATTATGCTTATAGCTGTTAATCTCTGTTAAGTCGCTGTCCCTATACCTACGCTCTATATATTATTGCTAGTTATACTACTGCTATATAGATAAGTTTTAACTGTTATATTAATAGGCCCTACGTTAATGCTATAATACGCGCTATTACGTTAAATAAGCTTTTGCTATTCTATGCTGCCTTTTAGGTATGCTCTTTCTATTATAATTTTAGGTCTACCTATATGCCTAAGATCTAGATAGACTTTATGTAGAGCTCTGCCTTGTCTCTAGCAATATAAACAGTACTTGCTAGGTCCTCGCGTTAGCCTCGCCTCTTAGTAAAGTGCATGAGCTAGTACTTGTCTAGGGCAAACTTAGCTCTATAGCGCTTTGCCTATGCTACGTACTTGTTATAGGCTATAGTAAGTCTCTAGCAGTTATCTGCTGCTATGTTTCCCTAGGCTACTAGCGTAGTGTTGTTAACAAATCTAAATCTAAATATGTTATTGCTTTCTAGTTATTTAAATTCCTCTAGTAGCTCTATAATAAAGAAGAGGAACAGTATTAGAGACAAGGGGACCTCTATAGAATCTCTACGTTTACCTATATCCTCTAGCTTATGTACCTAGCAAACGTAATTTATATAGTTCGTTTGCTAAAGAAGTCCTCTATAAACTATATAGTCTATAGTAGTATGCCCTTGTTCTAGAGTATATATAGTAGTCTAGTATATGCTATGTTATTAAAGGCTCCTATAAGGTTAAGGCCTAGCATTAAAACTACGTATTCTTTCTAGGCTTTCTACGCTGTCTAAACGACGTTAGTAAGCAGCTTAACTGCTGTTATTATAGACCTCTTCTTTTAGCTACCTATTTAGTTCTAGAGTAGTAGTTAGTGTTTTTCTGCTGCCTCTGCTAGGCGCTCTGCTATAATAGTTTTAACTAGCTTAGCAATTATGTTCTCTAGCGCTATAGGGCAATAGGCGTTAACTAGGGTATAGTCTTTCTTTCTAGTTTACTAGTGCTACTATAATAGTGTCTTTAAGTCCCTCTAGCAGAGGGGCGCTGTTAAATAGCTTGCTAATTGCCTTTGCTAGGTCGTTGCTAATAGTATTGCTAAGCGTTTTAAGGACTTTGTTTAGTATTTTGTCTAGTCTAGGGCTTTCTTGCTTAGGAGCTTATATATTATGTCTTATACTTATTGCTTTATAACTCTATAGTCTATATAGGCTATGTTTAGTTAAGGTTCTATGTTTTGCTATTTCTATTGCTTCTTTGTTTATAGTAGTACGTTTTTTGCTTACGCTTTTCTATAGTTCTCTTTTAAGGTTACTAAGTCTACTTCTTCTGCTATTAGAAAGATTTCTTTATAAAGATAGCTGCTTTGCCTTTGCTATCCTCTACCCCCTATTTAGTTGTTACGTTTTATAGTGCTAGTAGGTGTAGGTCTATATAGGCCCTTTTTTATAGGCCCTGCTCTATTTTATTATGTCCTAGAGTGTTTTTTAAGGTTTTGCTGCTACTGTCTAGAGACTGCTAACAAATGTCCTCTAGCTTGCTCTACTAGCTTGTTATATTTCCTTAGTAAGCGCTTTCCTTATGTTTTATAGGCGTTCCTCTGCCTTCTCTATGTAGTATTATATAACCTCCTCTAGGCGCGTCTTACGTTTATAAGTAATACTATAGCTTAGGGCAACTATAACCTCTACGCGAATTTGCTAGGTCTTGACCTTAGGCAGTAGGTTTCTATGCCCTGTTAGATTGCCTTTTATAAAGCTGCTAGAGGTTAATTATGCTAGTGCTAGGTGCTTTCTATAAGGTCCTTGTAGAGGTTTTATAGTCTATCTTTGTAATAGCATACTGCTGTCACGTTGCTGTTAGTTTAACTTAGCAGGCGACTGTGATTTATATAGAGATATAGTCCTTTATAGTGCCTATTTGTCTACTAGTCTATAGTGCTCTAGGCGCTGCGCGAGAGTAGTACTTATAAAGGTTAAGTTAATTATAGATTGTCTTGCGCCTTGTTTCTATGTTAGTAGGCCCTTTAGGGTGCATAATTAAAGGCCTTTTAATTCTATAGCGTTTAGTAGGCGTGTTGCTGCTAGTTACATTATGTCTCTATGCCTCTCTATAATTAGTAGTATAGGTTAAAGTCTCTAAGGACTATAATCTAGTCTGCTATAGTCCTTATAAGTTGCTTCTATAGTTAGTTTATAATACTAAGGTTTATTAGTTAGTTTGTTATGTTATAGGCGTTAAATATTACTATCCTCTTGTCCTTTGCTTATAGTTTAATAGCTTCTAAGTTGTCTAAGCTATACGTCCTTTTCTATGCCTTAAGGCCTAGTGCTATGCTTATTATAAAGCATGTTTTTGTCTGTTCGTTGCCTCTATATACTAGTATATAACTAGGCGGCAGTACGTTTGCTTTGTTTGTTTATTCTAGGCTAGTTTTTATATAGCAAGTATATAGTGTTTTGCTAGCTCTACTACGTTAAACAAAGGCCTTGTCTTAGTTCTATTTGCTATGCTATAGTTATATTAGAGTATTGTTAGTACTTTTATTGTTATAATAGAGTAACGTCCTCTATTTAGCTACTATTCTTATTTAGAAAGATTATAGTTTAGCTTAGGTCTAATGTCGCTTAGCGCGCTACGCGTGCTGCCTCTATAGGTTAGCCTTTCCTCTATAGTAGTTAGGTCTCTCTATTGTTTAGGTTACGTTTGCCTAGAGAAAAGACTATAATTAGCCTGCTATTTTATTCGCCTCTATTTCTAGCTAGGTTAGACCTAATAGCTAGTTCTATTCTTAGCTTCTATATGCCTGTTCTATACTGCGTGAACGCTAGGCACGCCCTTATCTACTACGCTCTATGTGTCTATCTATAGTTAGTATAGCATATATAGCTAGCTTTGCATTATCTTATATTATAGTTGCTAGCGTACTATATATATTTTGCTGCCTTTGCGTAGGCGCCTTGTTTATGTCCTTACGCGCTACATTAGTAGCATTATTTTAGTGCTAAGTTGCTATTATAAATTCTAGCCTTAAAGTATTCTGCCTTAATAATAATTCTGCTTTAAATAATTCTCTTTTGTTTAGCCTATATGTTTACTTCTATAACAAAGAAACCTCTTGTTTCTTATATATTATCTCCTTAGCGTTTTAGGGGCGCGTTAAGAGCGCGTAGCTAACATATTAATAAGATCTTAGTTATGCTATAGAGTTTTTATAATAATTTCTTAAAGTCTTATATAATGTTAGAGTTATTTATAGATTAGCTATTCTTAACTAAAAGGGTATATAGCATACTAGGGACCTCTACTAGGTACGCCTTCCTAAGGAGCTATATTCCCTAGGGGTCTAGCGCTGCTATAACGGCGTCCTGCTAGGCTTGCGACTTAAGGCGTATGTCTATGTCTCTGCTCTTATAACAGTAGACAGCAATAGCGTTAGGGATAGCTAGTTAGATAATCTTAAGGATCTTGCTTAGGGTCTTGTTAGTCACGTTGTTAATTCTAGCCTAAATAATTAGTTTAGGGGCAGCTAGCTACGCAGCCTGCGCTACGACATCTGCCTATTGTTAGGTTGCTAGCAGGTTGCTATTAGCCTTAGCTTTAGTTTCCTTTACATGTTAGAGGATCTTGTTATATGTTTTCTAGACATAGAGCTGTTCTTCTATTCTTCTACTACTTCTCTTGCCTAGCGCGTTAACGCCTTTACTCTCTTATTCCCTTTTCTCTCTATAGCCTCTAGTATTTTTATTAGCTTCTCTATAGTGTTAGAGTATACTTTATTTTATTCTCTGTTACGTTATGTAAGTAGGTAATATGTTTCTCTTGCTAACGCGTTAGCATGTTAACTATAGTATAGCAGCGCTATCACGTCGCTGCACTGTTTCGCCGTTGTTCCTGCTGCTTGCGTAGCTAGGGACAGTACCATAGGCGTTTTGCTCAATAAATTTATGTCGTTTCAACGCGTTTTTTAATGCTTTAAGTTTTTCAAGTCCTTGCTATCTATTATAAAAACTATAGTATGCTAAAACTAACTATGCCTTGCTATGTTAAATGCTGCCTAAAATGCTAATGTGCGAGCAGCATAATTAGAAAAGAGCTAAGGTAAATAGGCAATGCTAGTAGTCCTTTCTATCCTTGCTCTTAATCCTGTCTGCCTTGTTAGAATAGATATAGATAATCTAGTCTATATTTAGACATTAAGTTGTTTTTGTTATAGATAGGGGTTAGAACCTTATGCAGAATGCATAAATAAGGCGTTATAGCAGCTAGATTAACACTACCTTTGTTAGGGATTAGAGTGGCCTGCTATTTGCATAAAGCCTCCTAGCGCTTGTAGTAACATATGCTAGCAGTAAAGTAAAAGAGTAGCTATAGAGATTGTCTAAGAATGTCTCTCTAAGGAAGTAAACAGGCAAGTCTATAGAGTCTATAGCGTTAACAGGCTTCTAACAGGTTTAAAGCTTATATAATTTAGAAGATTAATTAGTAAAGATAGCGTCTTGCACTAAAAGGGACACGCAGCAGGCTAGTGCCTGCTCTTGTATAGACTTAGCAATGTAGCCTAGAGTGTCATAACATAAAGAATTAGAATTATGCTAGTTTAACCTATAGCAGTGCTTTTCTACTAATGCATGCCTGTTGTTTAAGACATGCTAAGTAGTTTGTTACACGCTATAGCAGCAAAGCATGCTAAGTCTAGGGGCACCTTATAAGGAAGCCTTTTAAGCAATAATATTACCTAAGTTATCTAGCATTGCCTTTATGTAACTATTCTTAGGCTTATAGCATTGCTACCTCTAGAGTCTTATTAACCTACTGCTAAGACATAGCAAGGGGTTTTTACTCTAGTAGAGGGGAGTTATAGAAAACGTATATAAGACCTTAGTGCTTCTAGGTTAAGTTATGCT
>MCFA01000414.1:0-18513 GCA_002105025.1 Clohesyomyces aquaticus
CTAGTAGTACTTTTAGGCTAATAGCTAGTAGGTTTTAGTAGCGCTTAGGTATGTAAAGGACACTTAGTTATATACTTCTTAAATAAGTTAAGTGCATAGCAACAAGCTTGCTAGGACATATAAACAGTCTACATAGAGGAGCAGTCTGTTTTCTATTTAATAATGCTAGGGTATAAGTGTTTGCTCCTACGTAAAGGAGGATTAATTCTCTTAGAGCAATACTTTAATTAACTCTAAAGAATCTAGGGACATAACCTAGTTCTGTCCTTTAATAACATTTAGCATAACTGCTTAAGTTATTATATAGGTAATGTATAACTAAGCTAGTTTAGAGTTAATTTAAGAGTAAAGTTAGTATAGTTCTAATAGAACCTTTAACTAGTTATTAGTTTAAGCTATTCTTAAATTTCCTACGTCTTGTTTATAATAACTTAGGATATTTGCCCTAGCATTGTTCTTGCCTAGAGTATACTTAATTTAGAAGTAATATTAAGCTAATTCTTTAGCCTAGTAGACCTAACATATATTAAAGACTTTTATTGTTATAACGTATTCCACTATTGAAACAGCTAAACCATTGAAACAGCCAAAATCTCTTAGCATCACGAACACTACGTACGAAACTCTAATTTTATTTACAACTAAATAGAGAACCTACATACAACGTGCTTGCATCTAATTCTAATGCTTCTTCTTTATCCTTTTTATACGTACAAGCGTTGTGCCCAGTCTCCCTACAGTTCCCATAGCGCCGTAGAACTAGTTAGGCTCTTTCTTAATCACTACTACTACGAGCCTTCTTAGGCTGCTGAGCTGCTATAGAAGCCTTAGCAGCTACCTGCGCTGCTGTAGTCCTATACTCTATTATGCTACCCTTCTAGATCCGCTTCCTTTTGCGCCCTTTGCGCTTAGTTACTTCTGCTAATTGCTCTTCAAGCTCTTATACGTGGGCCTTTATAAGCACGTTTTTGTATAGCATTTCCTTAGCTCCTTTAACAAGCTTTAAAAAGCCTTCTTAGGCAGTTGCTAGTAATTATATAAAGGAATTGCTTACTAGCTTTAACTATAATCTAAATTTATATAAATTACTTAGAGTTTTTAATTGCCATAGTGTTTCTAGGAGAGGTAGTAGTAGTAGGGTACATAGCCGTACGTCAAGGCGATCAAGGACTACCTGCGCGTTAATAGGAACTAGCCTAGATGCCTAGAAGGCCTTTTTGCAGTTATCGTACGTAAAGACGTCTAGAAACGCGTCTTTAAATGCTAGGAGAAAGCCTTCTTTGTTAATATAGTAGACGCGTTAGCGTGCTAAGTCTTGTACGCGCTATAAGTATTTTAGCTTTAGCAGCAAGAAGCAGACCACGTTAAGCGGCTATAGTATATGTAATAAATAGGGCGGCATGTAGAGAGTTAGGATCTTGTTCTTAAGGCAGTAGTCCTTAAATCCTTAGTTAAGATAGCTCTTATAGCTATTAAGGATAAGCAGCCTGTATAACCCCACCTAACGCGCCTTTGTATGCGCGTTAAAGTGCTTTAACTACTTAAGACTAAGCGCGTTGTTTGTCTAGCTATTCTTAGAGACTAAGAGCTTCTAGTTATATAGTATATCTGCTTCCTTATACTAAGCAGAGATGTAGACGCGTCCTTTGTAGATAATAAAAGGCAGGGTCACATATCTAGCAGCGCAGATACTCTAGATCACTATAACCTATTCTTAGTTGCCTAGCTGCGTAAGAGTAGGCCTCGTACGTCTCTCTAAGCCTATAACAACCTTTATAGAGCTAATTATGCCTATCTAGAAGCCTGTCTTGTTAAAGTTATAGGTGTTGTTATTATAAACGCTATACTACGCCTTTATGTCTCGTATAAGCTTAAACTACGCGTTAATAATCTCTAGGTCTTCCTAGAGTATTCTCTAACGGTCCTTTGCTTGATTAAAAGCTATCTTAAGCTCCTCTGTACGCGACATAAACTGCTGTGGCTAGTTCTTGCCTATTAGTGTCCCACTGCGTATAGCTAGTAGTTTATCTATAATATCTGCTACCTTACATAGCTAGGGCGCAAATCCTTGCGAATTAAGGTTAAGGATATATTATATAATTGTCTGCTCTTTAGTAGCAGAAAGTTTCTAGCAATTTAGTTATGTAGTAGGTTAAAACGCGATTCTGTTAAGCTAAGCAAGGACCTGCTAATAAGGGACGTTAAAAGCTATAGCAGCTTGTTATACGTGTTTAAATTAGCGCAGTTAGTAGGCCTAGAGCGTAAGTATAATTCTACCTTCTTGCTAAATTAGTAAAGTCTTGCGTTGTTTAGACATCGCGTCTTGTACGTGGTGTTTATGATGCCAAGAGATTTTAGCTGTTTTAATAGTTTAGCTGTTTTAATAGTAGAATACGTTAAAGTATTTTAATAAATAATAATTAGTATATACTAGAGTCTTTATTGCTACTAATATAAGCTTAGCCCTCTACTATTTAAAAGTAGTAACAATTATAAACAGTTCTTTATTATATATTTCCTAGTTTAGCTCTAAACTAGATAGGACTTTGCTATAGAACGAAATAGAGTACTACGTTCTATTAGCATGTAGTTAGAATAGAACTCTAGCAATTACTCTATCTAAAGCGTTAGTTTTAACTTTTATATCTAGCTCTAGATTAAAGTAGCAGAGCGTAGGTATGCTTAGAAGCGCTAATTTTAGCTTCTTAAACGCTATATTATAGTCTAAACTCTATATAAAAGGGGTTATAGAGCTCTAGAGCGTAATTATTAGCTTTGCTATATAAGAGAATTCTAGAATAAACTATTAATAGAATCTAGTAAAGCCTAGGAAGGACTTTATACCTATAATAGTAGTAGGTAGTTACTAGCTACGTAGCGCCTTAGCTTTCTCTAGATTAACCTCTAGTCTTTTATTTAAAAGTATATAACTAAGATACTTTGTTTAGGTAACATAAAATTTGCTTTTCTTAATATCTACCTATAATCCTGCTTAGCGTAGCCTTTCTAAAACTTTCTTAACGTGTAGAGTATAGGTTGCTTTGTTTTTAGAGTAGATAAAAATATTATTATTATTATTATTATTATTATTTAATCTATTTACTATCTATTTTAAGCTCTAGTAGCTTATATAGACTTTTGCTATAGGATAAAACTTATACATAGAGAAAACCTTCTATATGCTATATTTACGTTCTCCTTGCTTTTAGCCTATAAGAGTACTACGTTTTTCTTTTGTCCTAACTGCCTATGCTATTATACTTGCCCTTAGTAAGGGGCTTAAGAGAGAGGGAAAGAGAGAGAGTAAGAGAATAGAAAGAGAGAGAGAGGTATTTATATAAAGGGTAGTCTAGCAGTCTTTAGTAGCGTTATGCTAGCGTTATAGTAGCGTTAGGGCAGCGTTTCCTTAAGGGTCTGTCTAGCCTAATAGTCCCTAGATCTCTTAGTATGTTATATAATTCTCTAGGGCTAAGTCTTAGGCTACTTTAAACTGTTTTAGAACTCTCTGCTTAAGTAACTAAAAAGCTATTGCCTTTGCTTATTCTAGGTAGCCTAGGGCATCCTTTAGCCTTTTATTACGTAGGCGTAGTAGCAGCGTGCTTCTATTATATTTTATATAGTAGAAGATTACGTGTTTAACTGTTTGTTTATGCTATCTATAGAGGCATTCTCTAGAGATCCCTAGTACCCTATAGTGCGCTAGCTAGCAGTTAAGTCTAATTGCCTCTATGTAGAGCAGGAAGAGCGCTGTTAATTCTGCTTTTAAGAGGTTATTATATAGCTATTAGAGGCGTTTTGTCTATAGTTCTGTCTAGGTAGTTTCTTTTCTTCCCCTGCCTTTATGTTTCTAGGCCTGTTTTTATTTAAGGTCTTGTCTCTATTAGATTGCTATGTAAGTGCCTGTCTATAGTTGTCTAGTC
The DNA here is from genome assembly GCA_002105025.1 of Clohesyomyces aquaticus. Classification (NCBI taxonomy): domain Eukaryota; kingdom Fungi; phylum Ascomycota; class Dothideomycetes; order Pleosporales; family Lindgomycetaceae; genus Clohesyomyces; species Clohesyomyces aquaticus. Next base: position 3,921 of record MCFA01000414.1, read on the forward strand.
TATTAGCTATACGTTAAGTTGCCTTTAGCGCGCTAGCGTTCTGCTTAGTGTGCTTGTTATTCACGTACCTAGGCAATAAAGTTGTCTGCTTTTGCTTTTGTTGCTTTGCTCTACGTAGCTAAGCATAGCGCTATTATATTACTTCTCTGCTGTCTTAGTAACCTCTATATAGTTTATATAGTTTGCTAGACGTTCTAGTCTATAGCTCTATGTTGCTTAATTACCTATTAGAACGCTTATGTCTTAACCTAGAGGGAGAGCAGGGCTATGCCTGCTTCTTGCTTAATAGCTATGCTTAGGGTACTTTTATATGCTCTAGTAATCTGCCTAAGACATTTCTTCTACGTTTTTAGAAGTAGCTCTATTATGCTTATAGCTATTAATCCTCTGTTAAGTTGCTATCTCTATACCTACGCTCTATATATTATTGCTAGTTATACTACTGCTATATAGATAAGTTTTAACTGTTACATTAATAGGCCCTATGTTAATGCTATAATACGCGCTATTACGTTAAATAAGCTCTTGCTATTCTATGCTGCCTTTTAGGTATGCTCTTTCTATTATAATTTTAGGTCTACTTATATGCCTAAAATCTAGATAGACTTTATATAAAGCTTTGCCTTGTCTCTAGCAATATAAACAGTACTTGCTAGGTCCTTATGTTAGCCTCGCCTTTTAGTAAAGTGCATAAGCTAGTACTTGTCTAGGGCGAACTTAGCTCTATAGCGCTTTGCCTATGCTACGCACTTGTTATAGGCTATAGTAAGTCTCTAGCAGTTGTCTGCTGCTATGTTTCCCTAGGCTACTAGCGTAGTGTTATTAACAAATCTAAATCTAAATATATTATTGCTTCCTAGTTATTTAAATTCCTCTAGTAGCTTTATAATAAAGAAAAAGAACAGTATTAGAGATAGAGAAGACCTCTATAGAATCTCTACGTTTACCTATATTCTCTAGCTTATATACCTAGCAAACGTAATTTATGTAGTTTGTTTACTAAGAAAGTCCTCTATAAACTATATAGTTGTTAGATTAGTAGAGGTTTAGGGTCCTAGCTAATGAGAATTCAAGGGTGTGCACCTTTGAATTCTTATTAGCCCGCTTATACTAGCGTCTTAGCCAAGCAGGCGCCCTTTTGTAACAGGGCTAGTTATAATAAACATATATAATATAATCTATTAACAACCTTACATGCATTAGTGAGATAAACATCTCTATTAAATTTAACAATTAACAGTCTTACTGCCTATACCTTTAGGTATAGAAGACCTTAGAAACATAACAGAACTAGCCTAACATAACAATACTAGTCCTTACTGCTAGAAGCGCGTTACTAAAGACCTATTAGAATGCATTAAGATGTTAGGTCTTACGCATTATAATCTAACAGTTATCTTTATAGATTATACTAACTAGGCAAAATAGTTATAACAACTTAAAGCGTAATGCGCTGCCTACAACGTGTGGGCTAAAATAGACCTAAAACAAGCAGTGCCTCTACTAGCAGAACTAAACCCTCTAGTAGCGCTAGCTATTAGGCTATACTAGCTATTAGCAGCAGCAACGAACGTACACGCTACTTAATACAACGAAGTGATAGTAACAACGCCGTAGTACTACCTTTTACCCTAGCGCGACTATTAGATCTATTAACAGCTAGAAAGACATTATATAAAGAAAATACTAAGCACTATTAAACAATGCTTAAGGAATATAAGATCTTAAACTAGAAGTATTAACTAGAACAAGTTAGCCTAGGAAAAGTTATAGAATACATTAGAACTATAGTATTATTACACCTGTTCTATAATTGCTACTTAGCAGACTACTTATACTAGTAATAGATTAACAACCTTGCTATAACAGTAGAAATTAACCTAGATAAAGAGCTCTAACGCGCAAGAGACAGATACCTTGCTACGTTTAAGCTAATAAAAAGCTTAAACTAATAGAAGCCCTAGCTAACTAAGCTAGATTATGCTATTATAGAAGGCAAGGCACTTAGGATCCTAGAATGCTAGGACAATAAGTTTATTAAACAAGACTTTGTTAAAGCAACATATAAACTATTACTAGAATAGACAATTTCTTTTATAAGCTATAGAATAAGTAATCTAATAATCTTAGTTAAGAAAATAATTAGATAATTCTAGAATTACGTATTAATGTTCTATTCTATTAAGAATAAGAACCTAAAGGCTGCCTTTATAGCAGGACCTCCTACGCTAAACGGCGAAGACGCTAATAACGCTGCTAACAGTCTAGCAGTACGTAGTAGAGGAAGAAATAGAGGCTAGGACAAAAAACCCTAGGACTATAAAGAAATAATATAAGAAAGTATAAAGCCTATAATAGACTACACCTGCTTAGCGCCTGCTAGTACGTATTCCTAAACTCTACGCTAGCGTAGTAGAAGCTAAGAGAGAGCCTAAAGACAATAGCATAATACTAGATTAATAAAACGCTAATCTCTAAAGAGGAGATAAGAGAAGCAAAGAGACTATAGTTAAGAACACTATAAGTAAAGAAATTATATTCTTCTACTCTAGCTATAGAGACTGTTAAGTAACTAGAAGGCTAGAACATAAGCTAGATTAACTTAATAGTACTTACTACTTTATTTATAGGAGACATATTAAAATATCTGCTATAATACTTATTTATCCTAGACTTAGAAAGCACCTATTATATTAGAAACAACATTAATTAATTTATAAACATATAGCTATTAACATAAGGAGACTTCCTCTAGGCAGGCAATTCTAAAGTATAGATATAGGCATATAGCTTAGTTACTCTATAGGTTAACAGTAAGAGCAGACAACGCTTCCTATACCTAGAGGATGTCACATATTGCCCTAACCTATATTATAACCTAGTCTTATTCTAGATACTCTAAAGGCAAGGCCTCTAGTAGGATACTAAATTAAACCTAACTATATTATAACAAGCTAACGACAGTGCGCTAGCAGTACTTATAGAGAAGTATAGTTAATAGATTATTAAGTATAACAACACGTTAGAGCTAGCAGCTTTTAATATATAGCAGCTAACACGTAGAATAGCTATATAAAAACAAGCTAAGGCTATAGTCTAGCATAAAAGACTTAGTTACCTAGGACCTAACGCCTTAGAGCACCTAGTATAAAATCTAAGAGGGTAAAGATTATTAGAGTCCCTATAGTAAAATATAACGCTTATAGGATATTAAAAGCAAAGTAATTAATATAGCGCACGTATTAGACTATCCTTAAAGGTCCTAGAGAGCAAGTTATAATTAACTTTTATAACTATAAAGAAAGAAGCATAACTAAGGAAAAGAGCTAGATGCTAATTACATGCTATGTTATAGGGTTTATATAGGACTTTTACTTTAGTAATAACTAGTTAGTAAGAGTTATTATTAGGCCCCTTAAGTTATTTGTTACCTTTATAAAGAATTAATTTAGCGTAATAGTAAAGGTTATTAAGAGCAATAACAAAATCTTCTTAGTTAAACTAAAGGTTAATAGGTAGTGTAAAGCAAAAGAAATAGTTATTAAGCCTTTAGCACCTAACACCTAAGCCTAGAACAGCAGAGCTAAACGCTTAGGGGTGTAGTAAAAGAGAAAGGCTATGCTATAAGAATTAATGCTAACTTACTATAGGACTAATAGCCTAAGATTACATAAACTGCTATATACCTCTATAATTAAACGCCTAAATATTAAAACTGCTAGAGATCTCTATATAAGATGTTCTTTACTGCTACTATATTCTAAAATAGAATTGTTACTTTACTACATAAGCCTAACCTATTCTACTTAAGAGCATATAGTTATAAGGCGTTTGTAATAATAGATAATATAAAGCAAGGCAAAGGACGTCTATAGAGGTTTAACCTAAAAGCCTAGATAGAATACTTAGTAGAATATTAATCTACTAACATATTTAGAGTATAGGTACTATCTATAGGCAAGGTAATTAGTACCTAGGACGTTGTCTTTAATAAAGACATAGTCTATAGCAGCAGTTATGAAGAGATTATAGATAATCTTATACATAGCACTATAGAAGAGATAGCAGCATAGATTAAGACTATTAAACTACCTCCTTCTCTAAATCTAACATAGAATAAACTTAGAGCATTCTATAAAGATAAGACTATCTAGAAAGAGCTAAAGACAGAGCGCCCTAGTACGATAGAGCTAGTAGGAAAGTTGTACTATACCTAACTCTACTAAGCACACTACTACTAGCAGCACTGCTAGCCTAACTATTAACTAATATAGAGCTTAATAGCTCCTTTAGTGTAAATTACTCTTAGAACACTAAGGAAGCCACTGCCTATAGGAAACAAGGTAGAACTATAGGCTACTATAGCTAACAATGCAATGCTAGAGGCTACGGCTAACAATCTAATGCTAGAGGCTATGGCTAACAATCTAAGGCTAGAGGCTACAGCTAACAATCTAAAGACTACGTAGGCAAACATAGCTAACAATGCGACGCTAGAGCCTATAGGCAACAATCTAAAGAGACTGCCTATAGGAAACAAAGTCTAGTAGCTAGTGTAGTTAGACACTTAGAACACTAAGTGTTATAAGATCTATAGGCATTAGCCTTTATAGCTAGAATAAAAGCAGGAAACGTTTAAAAGTTTAAAGAAAAGATGCTAGACTAAGCATAGATTAAGCGTATAATAAGAAAAGGCTAGAAGCTATATTAAGCCTAACTACCTCTAGCACCTTAAGTAAACAGACTATAGAAAGAGCATGTAATGTATCTTTACTTTAAAGAGGCTAAAAGAAGCACCTCTAAAGTTATAAAGAAACTAAGTCCTAGTTAGAGGTCCTAGCAAAGAACGCTAGGTTAACTAGCTACTAAATACTAGACTTAATATAGGTATATACTTATAAGCTAGACAAGCACTATTAATTCCTAAAATATAAGGCGTGACTAGTAGTGCGTGGAGATTAACAAAAGAACATAACTACATAAGACACCTACGTAGCAACCCTTATAGAGAGATCTTTTAGGATGCTTGTTGCTATTATAGCTTAGTTTAACCTAGAGCTAGTATAGTATAACGTCTTAAACGCATTTATAAATGCTAAGATTAATTAACTATCTACATAAGAATGCTGCCTAGGTACTAGAAAACAGGCATAATCCTCTAACTTTAGAAGGCACTATATAGCCTTAGAATATCCCTACTCCTATAGCAGAGACACTTTATAGCTGCCTTACTAAACTTAGGTTCTTACTAGTACTATATAAGCCCTGCTACATAATTAGAGATAGCGTATATATTTTCTTCTACGTTAATAATATTACTATAGCCTATGCAAAAGGACATAAAGAAGCAGCAGACAAAGCAGCTTAAGACCTAGGAAAGAGATATACTCTTACTAGAGAAAAGGAGCTTTAGTAGTTCCTAGGAGTAGAAGTCTTATAGGATAGAAAGAATTAGAAAATATAGCTTTTATAAGCAGCGTATTTAGACAAGATTGCGAAGCTAGCTACAGAGACTAACCTGCGCTATAATACACCCATGGCTAAAACAGAGCTAGTTCCACGTAATAGACTAGCGCTTCCCTTAGAGATTAATCTATATTAACGTAAGATTAGATTACTTCTCTTTGTAGCAGTTAACACACGCCTAGATGTAGCCTTTGTAGTATCAAGGCTCGCCTGCTTCTTTACTAATCCTAGTCTACTTTATTAACAAGCTGCTAATTAAGTTCTTCTCTATCTAAGAGGCATAAGAACACTTGCCCTGTTATTTAGACAGGGGGACACCTTAGTAGTAGCTAGTAACGCGTCCTTTATAGACAACACTATAGACTATAAGAGCTCTTAAGGGTATATTATTATTATTATTATTAATTCTTGTTTACTGTCTAATGCAAGCCCTATTAGCTTATGCAGACTATTGCCACTATTTACACTAGGTAAACAAAAAACCCCCTGTTAGCTAGTCGTAGAAGCAGCTCCCAAAGGCTTGCCTGTACTAGGGGAAAAACACCTTTCGCTGATATGCCATATGTGCGTCCCTAGGCAAGCGCAGGCGTGACGCCTGCGCTAGTAGGTTGCTGTTGTCCTCTAGCCTTGACCGCCTACCCTGTCACGCTTGCCTCTACTAGTAATGTCTCCCTTGTGTGTAGGTACTGCCTCCTGTCCTATATAGTTGTCAGCTACGCTCCCCCTCCCCCCTCACGCCTTGCCCCTAGCGCTACTGTCGCTCCTCGTAGGCGTTGACAGCGCGTTTTGTTATAACCCCTCTAGCACTTTACTAGTGGTATGTAGGGACTATCTGCGCGCTGTCGCTGCCGTCGCACGTTTTTAGGCCCCTCTAGCGCCTCACTAGTGGTATACGGGGTCTATCTATGTGTAGCGCTGCCGTTATCCTAGCCTCTCTAGCACTGTACTAGTGGTATGCGAAGCTCGGGTCGCTGGCGTCTGTCCGTTGCATAGCTGCTGCTGTTTTGTCTGCCTAAGGGTGTAAGGGATAAGGCGTTTTGCTATGTTGTTATATTATTGCTGTTAGGTGCTTAAGGATAGTCCTTTATGTTAATAGAGTTTATAAACTATTTTTCTAACTGTTATAGGTGTTGTTTATAGTAGCGCTAGTATGAAAACTCTGCACTGTCTTACTATAGAGCAGCGTTACCTACTACACTACTATTAACGCGACGTCTCTGCGCTAGCTCTAATCTCTATAAGAGTTAGGTTCCTAGGCTTCACCACGTGGAGGTGCAGAGTCCGATTTCGAAGCCTAGGGTATATTATTAAATTGTTTAGAGGGCTAATAGCCTAGAGAGCAAACAAACAAGACACTGTTATAACATCTACTATAGAAGCAGAGCTGCTTGCACTTTCTTAAGTAGCAAAGGAAGCTATGTTTATAAGAATGCTGCTTACTAAGCTTAAAGTAGAGTTAATAGAAGCTAAGATTATAATATAATGTAACAACACTTAGACAATATAGCTAATTAATAAGGAAATCTTATAGCTAATAACAAAACTCTGCTATATAGATATCTACAATTACTAGCTAAGGCAAGAGGCAAGAAAGAAGTCTATTAAGGTAGTATATATTCCCTCTAGCGAAATGCTTGCTAACAGACTCACTAAGGCTTTGCCTGCTAACAATTAGCCCTAGTTCCTTAAACAACTTAGACTAGTAGATATAAGGGAGCGCATGAGCGTAGAGGAGGCAGATCTAGAAGGGATTATAAGCCTAATAGAGTTAATAGAAATGTAACCTAAAAGGAGAGACAGAAAACCTCCCTAGCATCTCTAGCTTAGAAGAGCAAGAAGCCCTAAGCTAAGGGAGTATGTTAGATTAGTAGAGGTTTAGGGTCCTAGCTAATAAGAATTCAAGGGTATGCACCTTTGAATTCTTATTAGCTTGCTTATACTAGCGTCTTAGCTAAGCAGGCGCCCTTTTGCAACAGGGCTAGTCATGATAAACATATATAATATAATCTATTAACAACCTTATATACATTAGTAAGATAAACATCTCTATTAAATCTAACACTATAACTATGTATTAATTTTAGGAAACTTAACGACATTATAATTAAGAATTAATACCTACTGCTAAATATCTTAGAGCTATAGAACTAGTTATCCTAAGCAAGGATATTTATAGCACTAGACTTATGAAACAGATACTACTTTATTTAAATAAAGAAAGGTAAAGAATAGAAGACAGCATTTAAGACTTGCTATAGACACTATAAGTATACTATTATGCTATTTAGTCTTACTAACGTACTAGCAACGTTTTAGACACTTATTAATAACGTATTATAAGCATACCTAGACAGATTTGTTATTATATACCTAGACAATATTCTAATCTACTTAGAGACATAAAAAGAACATGTAGAACATGTTAAAAAGGTACTAACCTTACTAGACAAAACTTACTTATAACTTAAACTAGAAAAGTATAAATTCTATAAAGAAAAAGTTAACTTCTTAGGCTACGTTATTAACTTATAAGGAGTTAAGATAAGCCTAAAAAAATATAAGTTATTAAAGATTAGCTAAGGCTAATAAGTGTTAAAGGAATCTAGGAGTTCTTAGAATTTATAAATTTTAACTAAAGATTTATTAGGGAATACTCTATAAAGACACTCTCTTTAATAAGACTAACAAAGAAAGATATACCTTTTAAATAGAAGAAAGAACAAGAGAAAGCCTTCTAATAACTTAAAGAGGCATGTATTAGCTCCCTAGCTCTAATTGCCTTCTAAAGCAAAGAACTGCTACGCTTTAAGACTAACGCATTAGACCTAGCTATAGAAGCATGCATAACATAATAACAAGACAGTTAGTAGCATCTAATTAAATACTATTTAAAGAGCTTTACTAGACTAGAACAACGCTATAACGTAAATAACAAGGAACTAATAGCAATTATAAACGCTCTAGAACATTAGAGAATCTACGTAGAAAGCTGCTTAGATCTAATAATCTTTATAGACTATAAGAACCTTACGTACTTTACTACTACTAAGAAACTTATAGGCTGCTAGGCCTAATAGGCAGAAAGATTAGGACAGTATAAATTTAAGATTATGTATATACTAGGAAAAGACAATAGAAGAGCTAACGCTCTAAGTAGACAAAGCGACTTAGTTAGAAATAAAGAAGAGGTATAAGAGACGCTCCTACGCTAGAACCCTAATAGTTCGCTAGGACCTATATAATAACTAAACGCTATCCTACGCATTAACAACAATGTTCTACTTAAACTATAGAAAGAGATTATTAGACAACACTATAATAACTCTATACATAGGCACCTAGGAACAAGCTAAACAATAGAACTAATTTAAAGACACTATAACTTTAACAAGATAAAACATAAAGTTTTATAGTTTATTATAAAATATATAGACTGTTAGAAGAACAAACATAGTGCCTATGTATAACATAGAGAAATATAACCTATGCCTATTGCTAAGGCACTCTAGGATAACATTTTAATAGATTTTATTATAGGACTACTTGCTTTAAAGGACCTAGTAACAAGAATTATATACAACGCTATATTAGTTATAGTTAACATATTTACTAAGTATATTAAGCTAGTACTATTCTATAATAACTACATAGCTATATAACTAGGACATGTTATACTAGATTAACTTATATAACACTATAGCATGCTATAATTAATTATTAGTAACAAAGACAGGCTCTTTACATTAAACTATTAGATAACATTAATTGCTATAATTAGAACAAAGAGGAAACTATCTATAGCTTACTATCTATAGATAGACAGACAAATAAAGAGAACAAACTAAACTCTTAAAGCCTATTTAAGGATATATGTTAACTAGAACTAGAACAACTAGGTATCGCTACTACCTATAGCATAACTAGCACATAATAACAAACTTTTAGAAGCAACAGGACAAACGCCTTACTTTATAAATAACAGGAAACACCTAAATCTCTTTAAACATACGCTACTAAGCATAAAAGCATAAGCTGCTATAAAGACTATAGAGGAATTAAAGTTAGTATATAACTAGCTATAACTTAACCTTAAGAATACTTAAAGTAAAAGCATTTTATATGTTAATAAAAAATAAAAAATAGCACCTTAGCTAAAGGAGAGGGATAGAGTTTACCTACTTATAAAAACTTACGTATAAAATAACTAAGTAAGGGATTAGATTATGTTAAAGTTAGACTATTTTTAATTAAGTCTAAGAGAGAACTAGTTAACTACTAACTCTAACTCCTACTAGATATAAAAGTATACTCTATGTTCTATATATTCCTACTAGCACTAGCAAACTCTAAAACACTATTATAAAAAACATTTTAATACTAGATAGAAGAGGAGGACTAGTTTAAAGTTAAGAGGATTCTTAACTACTAGGAACCTAACTAGCATGACTTCTAGTAAAACAACTACTAACAGGAGTTCCTTGTTAAGTAGAGAGGGTACCTATACTTAGAGAGCATATAGAAGCCCTAGGAGAACCTAGGGAACTGCTAAATGTTAGTAGAGGAATACTAAAAGACATATAACATAGGATAGCTATGCCTATACTAGGAGAACATTAGGAACCACCTATAGGGGAACTAAACAGGCTGCTTCTAGTTGCTAGCGCGTTATAGCCATGGGGCAACGACGCTGTGACAAAGAAGAAAGGATCTAGATCCTTCTAAGCAGACTACACACTAGGAGTAAGCTCTATAGGGCCCTAGGGCTAGGAGGGACTAGGCAGGTCCTTGTCTAGCTTAGCTAGAGACATTGTCTCTACTATAATTGCCTTCTCTACATGTTTTGCGTTTAGCAATAACTGTTTTAACAAACAGTCTTCCTTAGCGCGCGCTGCGCTTAAGGCTTTAAAGGCCCTATCCTGCTCCTTATAAGCTTCCTTTATCTAAGCGTCTAACTAACGCTTCTTAGCTACTAGCTATAAGAACTTGTTCTACGTTACTGCTATATTATAACAGGCTCCGCGCTAAAGGCATTTACTACACTTTCTAGAATGCATAGAAACCTTACACACTTAGGCGTGCGACACGTAGTTTAAACACTTCTTTACTATAATGTCACTATATAGGCTAATAGCCTAGGCGAGCTCGCGACGACGGCGGGTACTAGGAGGAGTGCGATTAGCAGACATTGTTTATAAGGACATAAACATAGGAGGGAGGGGAGATAGTGTTACAACCCTTATAGAAAGGTACTTACTTTATGTAGGGGGTAGAGAGGAGGTTACATAGATTACTGCTTTACTAGGCAATCATAACTACTTACTAAGACAGCTACGCACGTGACCTAAGCGGACACGTGACGTGCTTAGTGCGCTTAGTAACTAAGCACACTAAGCAGGTGCTTAGCTGCTTAGGCAACTAAGCAACTAAGCAGCCTAAGTATATATTAAACTTAGAAGACCCTTATAGACTTCTACGTTTAACCTCTTAGTTATACTTAATACATTAGTTACCTAATCCTTATAGATTATACCCTTAATACTATAAGATTACCTTGCATTGCTAGACCTTATCTTTGCCCTAAGAATTAACTAACAAGACTACTGCTTCTACTAACAACTACTAAGCCCTTGCCTTCTCTTAAGAACTTAAGACCTAGTAGAAGTAGTACCATGACACTAGGCTACGTCTAGGGGTGGGAAGCTAACGTTAAATAATATTATAGCGAATATATAGAATAGCTGTTATAGCTAAGAGACAAGGATATAACCTATTTAAAGCATATACTAGTGCTTATAATTAGAGGCGATTCTAGAGGTGCATAATAGCAATTATACTATATAACTTAAGCGCTATACTAATATAATAATTGCTCTAATTATTACCTTGTCTATAATTATTTACGTTAGTTTATCTAACAAGATTTACTTTAAGAATATAGTTTTAACCCTCTATAGAAGCATAGGCAATTAACCTTAGAATAACGTAGCAAAGTTTTAGCTATAGAGAGGGGACTAGCCTAAGCCTAGGAGCGTAACGCACGTGTTGTAGCGCTCCTTTAGCTTAGCATTTTTGTTAGCTTCCGCGCTAGCATCCTAACTTCTACTAGGCAACACTATACTTTAGACGTGGCAGCAATATACCTAAGTGCACCTTATAATATAAATTAATATAGTTAGTAGTTTAATTGCTAGAAAGAGACAGCATATGCCTACCTAGGTAGAGGAAGGTATATAGTTACAACTCTTATTATGTTATGTTACGCTAACTCTTAAAGCATATCTATAGTCTATAGAAGCTATCTACTAGACTGCCTAGACTACATAGTTCTGCGCTACTTCTCTTTCTATTAAGGTCTAGGTACGTGCTTGCTCTTCTCTAATGTTTCGTTATACTTTTCTTTAAGGAGATTAAACTAATACTATAGATACGCAAACGTAGCTTTATAGTCTAAGGATCTTAAGAAAGCAATCACCTAGCCTATTCTCTTAATAGAGGCACTTGGATTCTAGATAGCTAGTTTAAGATTTATCCTAGCCGCGTTAAAGTTAGCTAGAAGGATTGTCTATATAATACTAGTCTCTATCTTAAAGGCTAGAGCATAGCGTCTATAAAGATCTTGTAGTACATGCTCCTATAAGAGAGCAAACTAATCTAAGTTAATCTCTATAATCTAAACCTATTCTACGTAACTATAAGATTATAGGGCTAGGCTGCCTTCTAGCTAACTTTCTAACTAGAGATAGATAGATTTAGCATCTGCTTTCTCTAATTTGCTATACTCACTGCTTTCTATGTCTTGTACCCTATCTATAATAGCGCTCTATAGAAATTGCTTAAGAGGATAGAAATAGCTAAACAACAGTAGATCATAGTTATTTATATAGTCTATAGCTACAAAACTAGGATCTAGAAGCCGCTAGCTTACTAGCGCCTGTCTAGCTGCTAAAATTAGCAAGTTAAAACATTCTAGTAGTAGAGAGGATACGTACATTTTAATATAGAGTTTGTTCTAGTCTTTTCCTGCTATAATTTCTATATTATATAAAGCAAAGAGACTATAAAGCTCTTCTACTTTTTTTATAAGAGCTTAGACTATAACTCTAATACGTAGTTTTTTTTTATTTTTTTTTAACTTAATCTTTTTAATTATAATGTTAAGTCTAGGGGCAGAAAATGTTATAGAGTTATAGCTAACAGAGAGAAGGCAAGGAAAGGACATGTTGTTACTAAGGAATCTTTAGTACTGTTTTAAAATATAGCTATGTTTAATCTATGTAACGTTTTCTACTACTAAGCAAGACACACTACTAAGCAAGACACCCCCACTAAAATCTACGTGCGCGACAGTATAACTACAATGCAACAACTACTACCTACTATATTAACCTTAAACAAAGCTAGAATTACTATTGCTATTAAAGCTATAAAATGCAACGCGTCATTATCCTAACGAGCTGCTACACGCGCCTATATCGTGCCTCTATTAACCCTAGGGCATCAAAGCCATGGACGAGCATCACGACGCGATTGCGTACCTAACTGCAGGAACCTAACGCTACTAGAGGAGAAATCAATAGTAGAGCGCATACTTGACCTAGATTCTAGAGGCTTTCTACCCTCAAAGGCCCTACTACGAGATATAGCAACAACCTGCGCGCCTAACAAGGGCTAAGGCTAGTTAGCATTAACTAGCTAGACTGCTTTATTAATTATATAGAGGAGCTTTAAACGCGCTAGACTTAATTATATAATAATTAAAAGAAGAAACAAGAGAATCCTAAGGTTATTAGCACGTAGTTTATGCTAGTAGCTAACATAAAAGCAAAGTATAGCATTCTAGACAAAGACACGTATAATTTTAACAAATCTAGCTTTATAATAGAGGTTATAGAGTCTTAGCTTATAGTTATAGCTATAGAGAGACGTAAGAAACCTAAGATAGTTTAGCTAGGCAATTACAAGTAGGTTACTGTTATTAGGAGCGTCTGCGCTAGTGGGTAGGCAATCCTACCCTTTATTATCTACGCAGGCAAGGTTTATATCTCTACGTAGTACTAGGACGAGTCTATGCTTTATGACTAGGTTATTGCTATTAGTAATAACAGCTAGACAAATAATAACCTTAGAATTATATAGCTAGAGCACTTTAACGCGTTAACAAAGTTACGTACTATAGGGGCTATAGGCTGCTTATTCTTAACAGCTATAAAAGCTACTACTCTGCTAAATTTAAAGAGATCTGTTAAGAACATAAAATTATTACCTTATGTATGCCTACGCACTTGTTATATCTACTATAGCCTCTTAACGTTAGCTGCTTCTCGCTGTTAAAGCGCGTATACAGCACTAAGATCATGGCCTTAGCGCGCCGCTCTATTACCTATATTACTAAAACAGACTTCCTCCTAGCGTTTAAAACAGCCTATATAAAGACGTTTATAACAGAGACTATTAAAGGAGCGTTTAGAGGCGCTAGGCTTGTTCTACACAATCTAGATGTTATAATATATGACTTAATATGCGTCTCTCTACGCCTAATTAACTGCCTAAGCAACCTACTATATAGAAATCGCAAACACTAAGCAATATGCGCGAATTTAAGGCTTAATCTACTCTAATTTATAGTAAGATTAGATTACACGTTAATTTATTACTAACTGCTATTATTAAGTTGCTTTAGAAGCTTAAGAAAGGCGCGCTAGCAACAGCGCATAAACATGCTTTAATAGTAGGAGAGATTGCTTAGCTTTATAAGACAATTAAGGCCTAAACAAAGAGTAAACGTTATAAATAAAAGTATATATAGACTTAGGGCACGTTAACAATAGCAGAAAGAGCCCTGTTAGCCACTGCTTAGGGCGCTAGTGGGCAGGAAACTAGTAGAGAGTCCTTAAGGGGTAGTCGCACCGCAGGTGCAGCTCCGTAACAAAGACGCTATAGGCGCTATAGCAACAAGAGCATAACGCACGAACTATGTATAGGTGCTTCTAATACTTCTAATACTAAATAATATACTATGCTATTATATAATTTATAGTTGTTAATATATTATAATTTATGCTTTCGCGGATCGTAGATTTTAGTAGAGGTGTCTTGCTTAGTAGTATGTCTGCTTAGTAGTAGAAAA
>MCFA01000415.1:0-18199 GCA_002105025.1 Clohesyomyces aquaticus
TTAGCTCCCCTTAACCCCCTAGGTGCCTGTAACCCTTAGCTCCTCTTAACCCCCTAGGTGCCTATAACCCTTAGCTCCTCTTAATCCCTAGTGCCCGCAGCCCTTAGCTCCTCTTAACCCCCTAGGTGCCCGCAGCCCTTAGCTCCTCTTAACCCCCAGGCGCCTGTAGCCCTTAGCTGCTCTTGACCCCCTAGGTGCCCGCAGTCCTCAGCTCCCCTTGACCCCCTGGTGCCCGCAGCCCTCAGCTGCTCTTGACCCCTGGGTGCCCGCAGCCCTCAGCTCCTCTTGACCCCCTGGTGCCCGCAGCCCTTAGCTGCTCTTGACCCCAGGCGCCTGTAGCCCTGGGGTTTAGTCGCCTAGGGCGCCAAAACGTTACGCTGTTATTGTCTACTATGCGTCTCTTAGTGCCTACGTACGCCCTCCCTAGGGTATAGTCTTAGGGCACTTACCTTTAGTAGCTATTAGCAAAGCTGTCTTTATTAATTATATAGAATTTCTTTTATAGTATAGCGTTCTACGTTAGTATAACACTATTTTACTAACTAAACAGCAAATTAGGCTAGTTTCTACCTAGAACAACTAACTACGTGCTGCCTCTACTTAGCGTAGCCCTAGCAGCTTACTAGGCCACGTAACGTTCTTCTATTCCTTATACCTGCCTATTAAGTGTTGTTGTTTAGGTTATGCATGAGATACTTAACAGTGCTAAAACAAAGCTAGACGCTCCTGTTGCTCTTGCTCTTGCTGCTATTGCTGTCTCTGCTGCTGTTATTGCTGTTGCTGTCCTAGGGGGGAATTATAAATGTAACATAGGCGTTGCACTAGGGGTTGTTGCTGCTACGTTATAAGTTATTATGCTAACTTTATTGCTGTTAACTAGCTAGCAGCGCTTATATTATATAAGCTAGTAGGCGTAGGTTTTAGACCCGTACGCTTCGTTAATCTAGCGCTATATAGTTGCTAGCAAGGGTCGCTTGTCCTTGTCAAGGAGCAGCAGATTATACTCTGTAGGTATGTAATAATTAACTATAGCCCCTACTGCCACGTATAGTAGTTCTAACGCTTAAAGTTAAGTAGACTGTTAGTAAGGCTTATATAGAGCTTAGACAGTAAATTTGCTATTGTTTTAACTCGCTTAAGAAACTGCTCTAGTAACTATTAGGCGTAATACTATAGGGGGCCAAACTCCTAGATGTTTTATGCTAGGTTAGCAGGTAGTAGATTTAGATTATACATACCTATAGGTACTATAAATCTCTGCTATAATATAGCTGTTTATAGTTATAGACAAACAATATAGCAAGCTCTTTAATGCGTTAGATATCTGCTCTAAGAATGCTTATTTATAACACTAGCCTAAAGAGCTCTTAGAATTCTATAAAGTTGTTATAGTATAGCGTAGGTAGCTTCCCTTTAAGAACAACTAGGCCATACGTTAGTACCCACGCCTTCTATTCTAAGGACGTCTATAGCTTCTAACCCTTTATAGATTAAGGTGCAGTGCTAATTACGTATAGTACGTCTCGTAGGACTCTAGCAGGCTTCTGTCTAGGAGTACCACGTTAGGGGTAGTAAGTTGCTAGTCTCCTGCTAGGTCCTCTAGCTTTGTCTTTGTCTACATGTAAAACAGGGCCTTTAGGATGTTATAGGCTATATAGTATATTATATTAATAGAAAAGCTCTCTAGGAAAGCTAGCGTTAGGCAGTTAAGTAGGACTAATTATTATAAGATCCCTATGTTACGTAGCAAGTTTCTATACGCCTTCTTTTTCTAGCTTATGTTGTTTATTGCTTCTGCTATAGCCTCTATAATATTATAGAGTTTACTAGGTAATTACTTACGCTTAGGTTGTCTCTATAGGGGAAATAGTACGTCTTTCTGTTGCTAAGGCACCCTTTAATGTTACAGAGCTAACACGCCTTTTTTAACGCGCCTAGGGTTCTTATGCCTATCACGCCTGCTACTATAGGCCTATCTCCTGCTTATAGCGTTAGCTTTTGCTATGCTTTAGGGCGTATACTTGCTAGTAACAAGGATTAGGTACGCCTATAGTGTAAAGTATTTGCTTATAAGGCGTTATAGTTAGCATAGGGCGTCTCTATAAACAACCTATTAAGCGCGTTAGGTACTCCCTGTCTAGCGCTTATAACTCTTCTATTAGCAGCTCTAGGAACGTATCTATATACTTAGGCTTAGCTATTCTAGGAATAGTTATAACTATAAGCAAATTGTCCTCTTTGTTACGTACTGCTAGGGGCAGGTTTAGGTTATATATAACTAGAGGTGTAAATTTTTAATGCGCTTTAGGATTCTTAACAAACCTAACTCTATTAAGGGTTATCTAGAGGGCTAGATTATAGGGATCCTAAAATCTCTATAGGATAGAGCAGCAGTGCTTATACTATAACCTATAGAACACGTCCTCTAGCTTATTACTCTTACTGTTAGTAGGGAAGCAGTGTTAGTACGCCTGTAGCTTGTTTGCTTAAACTAGGTTCTTAAACTATATAAGTAGCCTAGGTATTAACAGGATATATAGCTAGCTAGAACGTGATAATTTATAGTCCCTAGAGCAGTATCTTGGCCTACTAAGGCCACGTAGTTCTTAAGGTTAATATACTGCCTAACAAATACTATATATCCCTAGATATAGCAGTTATACTACTTTAAGTCTAGAGGCACCTTGTCTATAAGCAGCGTATTTCCTTTCTTAACTAGATCCCTATATTAATCTATACGCGCGCTAGAGAGCGGCCTGCTGCTTTTTTTATATAGATCTTAGTGTACCTATCTATGCGTTATATATTTAGAGGTTAATAAGCTGCTTTTTCTATTCTATAAGCTATTAGTCTACGCTTCCTAGCAGGAGAAGCTTACTAGAAGAGAGCCTGTTTACGTTATATTAGTAGAGATTATCTTAGTTATAAGCTAATTTAGATATAAAGTTGTCTAATATAGGTGTCTCTAATAAGGGATACTTTTGTTGTTAGCTGCTTCCTCCTTATAGTGTTAACAAAGTTGCTATGTAATATTATAGCAACCTTAACTATTAGCGTTGTCCTTGTCCTTATCCTTGTTGCTCTTGCTATAGGCGTTCTCTTTATTAGTATTGTTAAGTTCTTGCTAGTGTCTATACTCTGCTAGCGTATTAGCCTCTGCTTAGTTAAAACTAACTCCTATGTCCCTACATATCTTAAAGTGCTAGTAGTAGGTTTAGATATAGACAACGTGTCTAGCGCTATGTTGCTTTAGTATATAGCATATATAGTAGACTTTCCCTAGCTTATAAGCTAGTTAAGGGCGTGGGCAGCCTATAAGATAGAGAGCAGCAGCAAGTTTTTAGTGCTTAGGCATTATAGGCAATAAATTTAGTGTCTAGTTAGCGTTAGTAAGTTAAGATAGAAGTTAGAGAGAAGAGTTTTCACGTAGAAAGGTAGCAAGAGAGCGTAGGTAGTGCTAAGTATAGTCTACTAGTAGCAGCCTCTGCTTTTCTAAACTAACCTAATTATAATAATATATAGAAAACATAATTAAATTATATTAGTATAACGTAAATCTGCGCCTTAGTAACTTCTTATATAACAAAGCAAGTTAAATAGCAAAATCCTACGCTTGCGCCCTACATATTCTATACTTTACTACTCCTCTTGCCTTCCCTCTATTGTCTGCCTAACTTTGCTATGCCTAAATATCTAAATACTCTACCTAATAGCACTAAAAAATTAGCGCCTACTTCCTAGATTCCCTAAAAAAGCTAAGCCCTGTAAATTAGATAGAATTTTAACAAATACTTATAACTATAACTATATTAGAGCTAACTACTCTAGGACTAAGATAAGCTTTATAGAAGTTAATTGCTATAGTGTCCTTATTGCTAACTTACTTTGCTGTTTCTACTCTACCCTAGAGTATGCCCCTGCTATAAAGAGTGTACTCTTAAAGCTATACTCTCCCTCTACAACACGACCTCTCTATATATAGCTACTAGGAGCCTTTAGCAGACCTAATACTAAAATAACACTAGACTCTAGGTGCTTACTCTCTTTTAACTTAGGGAGACTACGCGCTAGTACGTTAAAGCAAACAGTAGCGCGCGCGTGAGTTAGCTTAAATATATAAGCAAACTATTATGTTAGATTAAGAAAGACTAGCAGAGGCAGACAGGGGGCGCCCTTGTTGCACTGCTAGAGGAGGATTAAGCAGCAATTAAGGCTGCTGTTAAATTTAATATAGTAAAGGGCTTTATATAGAATAACCTCTTTTTACTATACTTTGCTAGGCTTAACAAGGGCAAGGACGAGGTTTGCGAGGACTTAAAGGGGGTACACTACGCCCCTAACAACTAGTTATTCTTAGATCTCTACTTATAGTAGAAGAGTTAGGCAGAGTTTAGGGAGAGGTTTAAGAAGTTCTAGGAGGAATCTCTCTCTAGATCTTATTAAAATTAAGCTTATATATAGATAGGACTATATAATTCTGCCCTACGTAGTTGTGACTATAAGGTGTACTGCCTAGCGCGTCTCTCAATGCCCATGGGAGGCTATAGGCAGCAGGCTAGCTGCTGCCCCTAGACAAAAATCTAATTAAAACTAAACTAAATGTTAGATTTAAGGGGTATTAATAATAGTGTTAATAGAATAAGTGTCGTAATTAATTAATGTTTATGTCTCTGTCTTAGTCCCCTATAAACCTATTAGCTAGCTACATTACTTAGCTCCTAGCCACCCAATTATATCTAAGGGCTGCGACGGCTATGTTCGCTGTCGGCCGCCGTTAATCGTCGCAGGTCCCATACTAGTGCGCTCAGCCATATATAACGGCGGATAGCCGTCAATGACGGCAGTTAGCCGTCAATGGCCGTCAATGGCCGTCAATTGACGGCTCCCGACGCCATGTAGCCGTCTGCTTGCTAGCGCGTAGATGACGGCAAGTAGCCGTCAACCGCCGTAGGTGACGGCTAGTAGCCGTCTCCTCTGCCTATAGTGTTGTGAGTGGAGTGTTAGGGCCTAAAACCTCTACTAATCTAACACTAAACTAAACTATAAGGTGTAGAAAATAATCTTAATTTATAACAAAAACATGTTATATTATTAAAGCTCTAGCTCTATATATAAAACTCCTAATATTTAGCAGAGCTTGCTCTGCTACTTTATGTAGAGGGCCTTTTTTTTCGGTTAGGGCTTAGCAGCTAAGAATTACTACTTTTGGCCTTTTGGGGCTCACGTAAGCACAAAAACGGCAGATCTTTGGCTACTTATATCTCTAGAACTATATATTAGAATCTTCTAGAAATTTTAGTATAGAGCTGCACCTAGATAAATATAAAGACTCTAAAATATCTAAGCTATAGCTTACGTAATTAAAAGGCTATTTAGCAAAAGCCTTTTTTACAAGTTTAAAAGTATAATAACTTTAAGGATAGCTAATAATAAACTATAGAAATTTAATAGTAAACTTTACTATACTAGTATCTATAGGTGCTAAAGTATCTAAGACCTAGCTTATGTAATTAAAAAGTTATAAATAAATAAAAGCCTAAGACTTTATAAAAACAAGTCTTTTTAAGTTAAAAGTAAAGAAAAAGCTTAGAAATTTTTAACTTTATGCTACTATATTAAGAAACTTTTACTACTATTTTTAGATATTTTAAGTTAGTACTATAGCATATATAATTAGAATAAAATTATTAAAAAAGTTAATTTATAACGTATTACACTACCGAACTAGCTAAACTACTAAACTAGCTAAAAAATTTACATATAAAAAACGTCTGTGTAGAACCGTGCATCTCTATAATTATATATTAGAATTAGCTAAAAATTTTAATATAGAGCTGCACCTAGGTTCTTATTGTTAATCTAGAATACTAGAGCTCTAGCTTATGTAATTATATAGCTATTAAGGAAATTTTAGTTTTAGCCCCTACGTTTCTACTATCTCTAGTATTACATAAGCTAGAGCTTAGATATTCTAGCATTATAATATTATAGTATCTAGTAGTCTACTATTAAATTTTTAGCTAATTCTAATATGTAGTTATAGAGATATATAGTTCTACATAGACGTTTTTTATATATGTTTTCTGCTAAGATTTTTTAGCTAGTTTAGTGGTTTAGCTAGTTTAGTAGTGTAATACGTTAGTTATAGATAATACTTTTGTTTAGAGTTTACTTTAATTATTTACTATAGTTAGTTAATATATATCTATAATATAGGAGTTTAAGTATCTAGGGTTTAGTTTATTATAGTTATATAAAGGATATATACTATAAAGTAGTAGAAACCTAATTTATATTATATAAAATAGCTATATATAAGTTAATTAGTTAGCATAAACTACTTTGTTTTTATAGTAGATTATAGTACTAAAGTATTAGCTATTTTTAATATTCTAATTTACTTTCTAATATATATATAGTATAACTACTATATTTAATAATTAAATTAAATTAATTAAATAAAAAGCTCTACACTAACTACACCAGGGGGGTTCTAAGGGGGGAGCAGGCTCCCCCCTTAGCTTATACTACTACGGGGGGGTTAAGGGGGGTCTCCCCCCTAAAGAAAAAAGAGAAAAAAGAGAAAAGAAAAAAGAGAAAAGAAAAAAGAATAAATAATTAAATAAATAAATTAGAAGTTCTTTAACCTAAAAGAAACTAACCTTTTAATATATTTATACTATTTAAAATAGCTTCTAATACTTTATTTAAAAAAGAATACTATAAAAACTATAAAACACTAGCAATTTCTAAATATATAAATTATTATAGTTATTATAGTTTAATTACTATTAGTTATTACTATATTATATTAGTTATAGGTTTTTTAGCTAACTACTTATTTATTTATAATATTAATATATATATATTATTATACTCTATTTTTTTTTAATTACAAGCTCTGCTGTTTTTCTATATTTATATATAAGAGAAGTATGTTATTAATTTCTAATTAAACAACCTATATCTCGTACAAAAGTGTGTAGGATCACGTGACAGCCTAGTTCACATAGTTAATTTAGGCTAGTATCTAACATCGCGCTAGCAGGCAGCAAATATTATATAATGCTAAGGCACTAGCGCGTTTACTCCTTGCTGTTTACTTACCCTATACTTTTACTTCCTCTAACTTTGCTAAGAATTTTATATAAATCTAAGTAGTAAAAGAGTAGCTATCTTAAGTAAGAAAGTAGCTATAATATCACGCGCTTATCCTATTTTAGTATAGCGCCACGCTAAGAGATTTATCTTCCCTCTATAGAGCTTAACCCTCTATCTCCTTAACACTCTCTACTCTAATTTACCTCTAATTCTCTATATATATTAGCTTCTCCTACCTCCTTAACATTAAAAACTAACTCTACCTCCTTAACTAGCTACTTCTCCTCTGTTTAACGACAATATCTAAATATAGTATTTAAAGCCCTAGCAAGTCTAAAAATTAATACTAAGGATATTAGTTCTAATAAGAGTATAGCGCACTAAGCTACTGCTAGTCTACCTACTATAGCAAAGAGAAGGAAGTTCTCCTTCTCTTTAACTAAAGCTTTATTAACTAGCCTTATATATAGCCTGCCTGCCTAAGTTAGCTACCTAAACTAATTGCCTAAAGGCTATAAGAGAAGGAAAGTTCCTTTCCCCTTAACTAAAGCTTTATTAACTAGCCTTGTATACAGGCTGCCTGCCCGCCCGCCCAAGTTAACTACCTTAACTAACCGCCTAAGCATAAAACGAAAGAAAGTTCCCCTTCCCTAACTAAGAGTTTATTAACTAGCCTAGTATAGCTTGCCCGCCTATAACCTTGCTCCTTAGCGCTTGTCTATAACAACTGTTTAACTTAGTAATACTATTTATATAATAGATAGAGAAGAACAGAAAGAGCTATTTTTAGCAGTAGATTAAAGACAAAGGACTAACTAACAACAACACTAGCTAACAACAACTAATTAATTTATTATAACCCTTCTAAGGCGCCTAGTTAGCTTATAATTAGTAGCAGGGTCTTCTTTAGGAGCCTTACTGCTAGCATAGTCTCTTTTAGGAGCCTGTAAGTCCCCTATAGGGTACTTATATAGGTTAATAACAAGTTTAAGTAGGCAGTTATAAAAAATCCCCTTAGCGCTATAGCGTGTTTAGGCGATTTAAACCTTTATATTATTCTAGCTAAGCCTAGTGTAGGGCAGCAGCTTAAAACGTTAACTCTAACACGCTTGTTTGCATTACGCTAGGCGTATGCTGCTTGCTTAAGGTGTAGTACTCTTTATTAAGGTTAGGGGCTAGACAGTAATGCTCTAGCGCTTGCAAGTAGCATTAGAAGTCTAAATAGCAGCTCTATTTAGCAAATTTAGGGTCTGTTCCTTATTCTTTTTAGGTAAATCTAAAGAGTTTAAAGCGACTCCTCTAGTAAGGCTAGCTAACTTGTTAGTTTTAGGCGTAATTAAGGCTAAAAGTTATTAACTACTCTAGCATTAGCTACAAGTAGGACCACCTTAATTATAAAGTCCTGCGCTTTTCTAATATACCTCACGCAATGTAGGCGCGTTTTAGTTTAGTAGCAGGTAGATTTAGGCTTATTAGCTTGTTAGCTCGTTACAAAAGACCTATTTAGTGCGTAGGCGGGTGCTTAAAGCAGGCTTGTAGAGACGCTTGCTATAGACCTAGACGCAGGTTTGTAGCAAAGCTACTTGCAGGCTTGCGGACAGTGCTAACACTAAAGACTACGTCAGAAAGCAACAGGCTTACTATAGGAGTTTGTACCAAAAGGGCTCGCTATAGTGCCTAGCAGCAAGCGTGAATCGTTCCCTTATTAAAGGCAAGCCACTAGCGCCTTAGCTATAACTGTCTTAGAAGTATAAGTTAGTTTAGTTAAAGGCTCTGTTAGATTATAGGCGCCTTTAGGCTTATAATTAGTAGGAGAGTGCGCTTTAGTCATGCAATGTTTAGCTAAAACTCTGTTTAGCAGTACTCCTGCTAGTAATAGGTCTTTAGGCTACTATAGGCTCTTAGGGGTTTTTTTTATCTTATTAATACTGCTAAAGGCAACCTACTTAGCAACAAGTAGTGTTACTAGCTTTAGCTTAAGACTAAAATTACGCGTCGCATCTACTTCTAGCAAGTGTCTATTAACAAGTGCCCTTAGCAGTATAATATAGCGCGATCTTGTTGCTAGAGGCAGGGCAAACTTGTTAGGTGCAGAATAAAGGTTAGCTATATTAGTAGACACTTAGATTAACCCTTTTATTTTAACGCACTAACTCTTATAATTACTTTATATGTCTTAGATAGCTCTAGGCGTATAGAAGACATGCATAAATAGGAGTTAGAGGGATTATAATTTTGCTTGTAATTTCGTATAATGCTCTAGGGTAGGCCTATTAGTATAGGTAGCAGTTGCTGTCTAGCTAAGGGGCTTCTATATTAATAAGTTAAAGCAGTAGAACCTTAGCATAAGCCTACTGCCTACTTAGAGGCAGCAAAGCCTTAGCCTAAGCTTATATTAAGGGCCCTCTTTGCTTTGTTTCTTTGCTTTAATTTTTGTAATAGTTGCTATACGCTATAGCTCGCCTGCTGCGTTAGCAACAGGGATAGTAGGCGGAGGAGAGCGATAGATAGTGAGGCTATATAGACCTAGTGCGATAGGGCGGCGGTCGCGGCGGGGCGCTAGAGACTTATGGCCCCTATACTAGCAAGTAGGCTAAGGACTGTCTTTGCTTTGTTTCTTTGTTTTAATTTTTATAAATAGTTGCTATATGCTACAGGTTTGCCTGCTATGTTAGCAATAGAGATAGTAGGCAGAGGGTTTATAGAGAAGAGAGAGGAGAAAGGGAATTTATATAGAACTAGGGGACGCTTAATAACGAGGCGCGTCGCGGTGTAACTCTAGAGCAAAGGTAGTAAGTAGCTAGGCCGTTATAAGGAGGCGCTAGTAATAGAGCTTGCATAGCAGGTTTAGCATAAGCAGGAGAAAGTGCTAAAGCTAGTGTTCTCCTCCTATGCTTAGTATAGAGATGCTAGTAGTTAGCGCAGCACTAGACGTGGCTTTTGGCAATAGGACGCTAGCCCCCTTAGTACTATATACCTAATTTAAATTATAATTATAGCTATAGTATTACAGCACTAACTAACAGAGACACGCTATAGCACAGAGGCAAATTTTACCTTCCCCTAAGTTCATGCCTATCTGCCTGCCCCTGCTACTGCATGCTAGTGTTGTTCTTAACTGCATCTGCTTCTATCTAACCTATTGTTACTATAGCAGCTCCTCTAAGTGTATAAACTAAACATAAGGTATATAGATATAATAGGCTAACAATATATAAAGAAAAGACGCCCCTAAAAGCGTAAACACTACTTAACCTTTAAGGGGGACAACACTGCCTATAAAGCCTAGCTTACAGCTTAGCTTGTAGCCTAGATTATAGCTCTTTAAGAACAGCTTTAACAGATCTAAGCAAGCTTAAATCCTGCTCTAGCTAGTCCCTAGCCCTATAAGCCTACGTTCCCCTAGTTACTGCCTAAAGATTTAACTACACCTAGGCTATCTAAGCGCACTAGCTAAACTAAGCTAGTTATTACTATCTCTAATAGCAAAGATAATTCTAAGGATAACAGTAACAAGAATGCAGGGCTAGAGATTATAGAGGACTTAGCTAGAACGTTAAAAAAGGCACTCTAAAAGCAAGACAGGAAGTATAGGCTTATAACATAGGTGCTATTTATAAAAAAGGAGCTTAACGTAGAGCCTAGTAGGGAACCTAGCTAGGATCCTAATAAAGAGGGGTCTAGCAAGGAGGATTCTAGTAAGGAGGAATCTAGCAAGGATAAGCCTAGCAAGGAATCTATTAAGGAGGACCCTATAAAGAAGAAGCCTATAAAGAAGGGGCCTATAAAGAAGGATCTAGAGAAAGAGAATTAACAGGAAAATATAGCGCGCTAGAAAAAGCGCATAAATAGTGCCTAAGAAAAAAACCTTGCCTATACCCTAGGAAATAAGGACTAGCCTTAAAAGAGGCGTAAGAAGAATAATTTAGACAAGAAAGAGACTAAACGCTGCCTTTAACTAGAGCCTCCTAAGAAGGTTATTAGCAAAGACAGCATAACAAGAATTAAAAAGCCTTACGTAAAACTAAAACATACTATAAAAGAGTTTATTAGGGCCTATGTTTAAGCCTTTCTAGATATTATGCTACTAAAGGGCTGCTATGTCTTTTAGGACTCTAAGAAACTTAAGCAATTTAGGCAATTAATAACATGCTTATTTAGGTTGTTCTTCTTCCTGCTAGATAGAAAGTTAAGCAATCTAAGCTATACCTAATAGGGTATAATTAAGAAATATATAACTAACCTATACCTATAGCTTAAGGTCTTTAATAGTTTATAGGCTATACGCTAGCTTATTTTATTAGCATAGCAAAAGAAAAAACAAAACTAAGCTGCTAGATTGCTAGGAAAGAGTTAAAGAAGGGTTCTTAGAAGAGAACTCTTTAAAGAAGAAATTGTTAAAAAAGAAGGCTAAGAATAGTAAGGTTACTATAAAAACTGCTGCCTGTTATACTATAGGAACGCATGTTTGCTTAACCTATAGCAAGTCTTAGTTGCTTAAAGACTTTATAAACTCTATAAATCCTTAATTATATAAGAGATATGCTAACAAACTTAGTAGAGCAAACAGCCCTATTTATAAAACAATAGCAGCAGAGAGGCGCTACATAGTAAGGTTGCTAGAGACTAAGGGGGTAGCAGAAGAGCTAGGGCGACAGAGAGGGGCGGTAGGAACGCTAGCAGGGCAGAGAGTCTAAAGAGTAGCTAGTATATAGCAGCTACACCTAGTAAGCTAATACAAGAGCAGGATAACAACAAGCTAGCGTAAGGGGAGAAAGGTAGCAGCAGGGGAGGCTATATATCCTCTAACCTAAGCAAACAATCTAGGCCTGTTAAGACTATAAATAGGAGTATATACTACAGCACTAGGGAACTAACAAAGGTAATAACCTGCCTGTAAACTATACCTAGCATATAATTAGAAGATTAGGGGCAGTAGAAGACCTAGCTTAGAAGAGAGGCTAGACAAGAGACAACAAACAGGGCTTTAGAAACTAGGTAAAAAGGAGCAAGCAGCCCTCCTTAAGAGCATATAGGCATTGTAGCGCTAAGAACTACTAGCCCTATAGCAGCGCTAAAGAAAGGAAAGTTAAAGGCAAAGGCAGATGCTAAAAGCTAGGAGGGGGACAAGAATAAGCACGAGCCTTGCTGCTGTAGCTGCCCCTAGAAGTCTAAGAAAGAGGCTACTTAACTAAAGCGCCCCTATAGCTAGCCCTATAAGCAAAAGGCGCTAACCTAACGTACCCTAAAGAAGACTCTATTGCTTTAGAGGGCAGATATGCTAAAAAGGTTATAGACAACTTTAAAGAAGCTATAGACAACGTTAAAGTAGCTATAGGCGCTGCTAAGTACGCTCCTAAGCATAACGCTAGTAAGGACAAGGATAGTAAGTATAAGGCTAGTAAGAACAAGGCTATAGGCAAGGCTTCTAAGAACAGCAGGACTATTAGGTACAAGGCTATAGACAAGGCTCCTAAGAACAGCAGGACTATTAGGTACGAGGCTGCTAGTAACGAGGCAGATAAGGATTCACTTTAAGCAGTAAGCCTAATTAGGAGCGTTTTAATATAGTAGAGTTTAAGGCTACGAGAAAGAGAAAGCAAGCCTAAAATATAGCCTATATATATAGCTAAACACGCTCTTTTCTTATAAATTACGCATAGCATTGCTTAAAGACTGCTTTAAAACAGCTTAAAAATAGCACCTAAACGCCTATAGAGCGCCTTAAGATAACTAAGTCCTTTAGATTTTTAAGAATTTTAATAAATATATATATAAGAAAAATACGTTCTACTTAATAAGTAGAGGTTTTCTACTTATTAAGTGCCCTAAGTAGGGTTTTTCTACTTATTAAGTAGAGAAACACTTATTAAGTAGAGTTTTTCTACTCATTAAGTGGCCTAAGTAGGGTTTTTCTACTTATTAAGTAGGTTTTCTACTCATTGAGTAGAAACTAATCCGCAGTGTTCTCCTATTAAACCTATAGCGTTGTTGTCCCTTGTCCTTAGTTACGCGTGGCGTAGTAAGGGCTTGTAACTCTAGTTTATACTTATAGAGTTTGTTGTCTAAGCAAGTAGCTTTATTAATAAAGTTGTCTAGGGTATTAGTAGTAGCAGGAGTTTACATAAGTTTAGCGTGAACTTTAGCCTTAAGTCCCTGTTAGAACATCTTTATAAGGGCCTAATTATTCTATTTAGTCTAGATAGCGTAGCGTTAGAAGTCGTTAGCGTAGTTACTAACTAACTTAGCTTAATAGAGTTATTAGATTATTTGTTTAGCAATAGCTAGTTTGCTAGAAATAGCAAAGGCTTATTAAAGTTTTTCCTTAAACTTGTTATGTTCTTTAAACATATAAGTAATTTTGTTTTTGTTATTATTCTTGTCTAGATATTTCTTAAAGTAAGGTTTTACCTAATTATAAGCCTTTCCTTTTATATAAAAGACTATAAGCATAGCGTAGTTGTTGTTATTAATTTTACTTTTAATGTAAAAGTAAACGTTAAACTAAAAGATCTATGCTTTAAGCTTTTTTTATTCTCTATAAAAGAGATTAAGTCTTGCTACCTTTAAAGTAGTAACGTAGGTCTTGCTACCCTTAGCTAGAGTAGATTATATTAAAGTGTTGCTTATCTTGCTTAAGGGCGTTTAAAATGTTATAGTACTACTTCTACTAGGTCTTAAGTTCTTAAAAGAAGACAAGGGCTTAGTAGTTATTAGTAGAAGCAGTAGTCTTGTTAGTTAATTCTTAGGGCAAAGATAAGGTCTAGCAATGTAGAGTGATTTTATAGTATTAAGTGTATAATCTATAAGGATTAGGTAACTAATATATTAAGTATAACTAAGAGGTTAAACGCGAACTTCTATAAAGAGAGTTTGCTTTCTAGATATAGAAATATATAATGTTAAGTGCTCTGCCTTGCTCTGCTTGCTCTATAAGATTAGTAAGAGCACTAAGAGCATCTAATATATAACTTGCTCTGCTTGCTCTATTATGTTAGAGAGAGCGTAGGGAGCGCCAAGCCTTCTTGCTTAGTTAGTAACCCTGCTCTACTATTGCCTTTAGTTCTAATAGAGCAACTCCCTTAAGGCGACAGGTTATAGTAGGGCTAGCGCTAGTAGTTTATAACACCTAGGTTCTAAGGAGTATACTACGTTTTAGACTAGATATAGAACCTATAAGTGTAAAGTTCTACCTTTTAGATTATATAACAGCCCTATAACTTACTAGCGCTATATAAATAACGTCTTAATTAATTACCTAGACAACTTCTACATCGCCTATCTAGATAACATTCTTATCTACTCTAAAGACAAGGCAACCTATACTTTACACGTTAAGAAAGTTTTAGAAAGGCTACGCTAAGCAGGATTATAGGTAGATATTAAGAAAAGCGAATTCTACGTTACCTAAACAAAGTATCTTAGTTATATACTTTTAAACAAAGGACTATAGGTTAATCTAGAGAAAGTTAAGGCGCTACGTAGCTAGTAACTACCTACTACTGTTATAGGTATAAAGTCCTTCCTAGGCTTTACTAGATTCTATTAATAGTTTGTTCTAGAATTCTTATATATAGCAAAGCTAATAATTACGCTCTAGAGCTCTATAACCCCTTTTATATAGAGTTTAAACTATAATACAGCGTTTAAGAAGCTAAAATTAGCGCTGCTAAGCATACCTACGCTCTGCTACTTTAATCTAGAGCTAGACATAAAAGTTAAAACTAACGCTTTAGATAGAGTAATTGCTAGAGTTCTATCCTAACAACATGCTAACAGAGCGTAGTACCCTGTTTCGTTCTATAGCAAGGTCCTATCTAGTTTAGAGCTAAACTAGGAATTATATAATAAAGAACTATTTATAATCGTTACTGCTTTTAAGCAGTAGAGGGCTAAGCTTATATTAGTAGTAATAAAGACTCTAGTATATATAGATTATTGTTTGTTAGAATACTTTATAATAACAAAGGTCCTTAATACACGTTAGGTCTGCTAGGCTAAAGAATTAGCTTAGTATTACTTCTAAATTAAGTATACCCTAGGCAAGAACAAGGCTAGGGCAGATATCCTAAGTTATTATAAACAGGACATAGGAAATTTAAGAATAGCTTAAACTAATAACTAGTTAAAGGTCCTATTAGGACTACACTAACTTTACCTCTAAATTAACTCTAAACTAGCTTAGTTATATATTACCTATATAATAACTTAAGCAGTTATGCTAAATGTTGTTAAAAGACAGAACTAGGTTATGTCTCTAGATTCTTTAGAGTTAATTAACATATTGCTCTAAGAGAATTAATCCTCCTTTGCGTAGGAGCGAACACTTATACTCTAGCATTATTAGATAGAGAACAGACTGCTCCTTTATATAGACTGTTTATATGTCCTAGCAGGCTCGTTGCTATGTACCTAACTTATTTAAGAAGTATATAACTAAGTGTTCTCTATATACCTAAGCGCTACTAAAACCTACTAGCTGTTAGCCTAAAAGTACTACTAGAAGGGCATAGAGGCTACGTGTAAGCAATATGTATAGAACTACATCCCCTGTTATAAAGCGCATCTAAAACAGACCTAAACCCTAGGATTAATTTACTCTCTCTCTATCTCTAATTAACTAATGTAGCACCTATGTATTAACTTTAAGGAATTTTCTCTAGACAAGTCTAGATATAACTAGATTATAGTTATAATTAATTGCCTGTTAAAATAAGCAATATCTATCCCCTGCTATAAAACAATTAACGCCTAGAGAATAGCTACCTTGTTTGTTTAATAGGTGTACTGTTTTAGCTATACACTTAAAACTATTATTTCTAATTATAGACCCTAGTTTATATCTAGTTTCTAGTCTAAATTCTGTTAGATTATAGAAGTAAAGGTTAAGCTCTCTACTACCTACTATAAGGAAATAGATAGCTAGATATGTTACGAATATCACTTGCTAGAGTAATATTATAAACAAGACAGCATAACGGAGTGTCACGTTTAACCTAGTCAAGCCTAACGACGGTATAAACCCAATGACAAGGGACGACGGCCCTCTAGAAGCTGACGACCTTAGAGAGGAGGCTTAGCATAACATAGACACGTGATCTAACATCACGTGTGCTAATCTATTAATCTATACTACTTAGCAGCAACAGATTAACAGATCAAGGGAATAACAATCTATGTAATCTATGCCTCTTAGCAACAACAGATTAAATAGATCACAAAGGAATAGACTAGTATATAGGGACCTATAGATTCTCTATATAGTTCCTTTGTAGTTAATCTTATATTCTTACATATAGGCACCTTTAACAAGTAACACTTTATTATAAACTAATTATAAGTATACTATTAACCTACTACTTCTAACGTCTACTTTATACTGTTTAAAAGCATAACTACCCCTACGCTCCTCTAGCAACCCTCCTCTTAGCTAAGGCTTAGGCAAGTTACTGCCCTAGCGTTACACTTTAACTACCTAGTAGAACAATATAATAGCGTCTACTTTAAAGGGATCCTTCTCTATAGAAGAATCTAGTTTAGCTAAGTTTATAGAACAGCTTAAACAAATAAGACAAGAATAACTTAAGGCAAACAAAAAGACTTAAGAATTAGAGGAACAGCTAGAGGGCCTTATAATAGCGCCCTCTAACTAGACCCTTCTTAACAAAATTACTAAACTTAAGACTTAACTTAAGAAATACTAGAGCAAACTACTTAAGCTTAGGTTACTAGACAAGTTTAACAGAACCTAACATAAACTTTATAGCTTTCTAGCCTTAATAGCTATCTACATAGACATTAACATAAACAAACTTCTAGACAACGCTAGCAAGGTTACATTTATAGCAGCATACTTTACTAGAAAGGCTATAAATTAGTTTAAAACATACCTTAACAAGAAAATAGGGCTAATAGAGGAACATTAGGGCGCAGAAACGTGTGCCCTGTTTGCTAGCTACTAATACTTTAAAAACAAACTTAGTCTTATATTTAGAGATGTTAACGCTAAAAGGGTTATAGAATAAAAGATTAACTATTTCTAACAGAACAAGTCTACGTTAGCATATACCTCTAAATTTAAATAATTAGCATCTAAGATTAAGTAGGACTAGTTAGCTCTAATGTTATAATACTATAAAGGATTAAAGAATTTAGTCTAATATAAAATAATCTAAATAGATTATGCCTATACTCTCTCTATACTAATTAAACAAGCTATTAAAATTAATAATAGCTTATACCTCTAGAACTAGGAAAAGGAGGGAACTTTAGACATAGTTAGAAGAAAGGCAACTACTATAGACTAGAACCTATAGTCTTAGGAGCAAACTAAGAATCTAACAAAAAGACTATTAGAGCTAATTCTAATAGAAACCTAAGGGGACTGCTATAATTATAGTAAACTAGGACACTTTGCTAGAAATATAGATTACTTAAGAAAGAAAATAGATTCTAGAATAAGAGCAACTAGGTTGCTATAAATAAGGAACTAAAAAAGAAGCAAACTAAAGGGAGCGTACTTAGAAAGAAAGCAACGCACCTAAGGAACGTATTATAGCTAACTAGGAGCATAACAGTTTATACTAGACCTTTTATAGTAAGGACAAATGCCTAACCTACTATAACATAAAGGTAAATATAGGATATTAGCCTAAGAAGGCTAGGCTAGCTATAACTTAAAAGGAAACACTAGCTATTAACAAATACCCTAAGATTAAACAGTTTACATAGGAACTAGACTCTAACAGCTTGTCTATAGAACAGGAGGATTCTAACAAAGCTATGCCTATACTCTTATAGACTATCTAGAATAGTAAAGAAGAGGATAATAAAGACAACAACGTTATGCTATTATATAATAACAATTAACTAACAGCAGCATGTAAAAAGATGCTATAACATAAGGTTACCTTTAGAGGACCTAATAACTAGCAACAAACACTAGGCGCTAAAAGACATGGCGACAAGGAATACGTATAAGTCTTAGGACTAGCGACAATAGAACAAGTCTACTAGGGGTTAACTAACTACGCCTAAGAACTATGTTTCCTACTTAAAGATAACAAACCTGTTACTATTATATAACTATATAACAATT
>MCFA01000416.1:0-18163 GCA_002105025.1 Clohesyomyces aquaticus
GCTTAGCTTTGTTTTTAGCTTGTTCTAATCTCTAGTAACAATTCCTACTATTTGCTAGTTGTTACACTATAGAATAGGCTAGCAGTTTAGGAGAAGTGTATATAGTTAAAGAACCTTATCTAGAAGGCATTTCCAAGCCTGCTTAGAGAGAGCTAAGAGCTCTGCTCTATAGTTAATTTAGTGACTGTTTGGTTAAACATTTAATTGCTAGTAAACTGTTATACCCCTAAGCTTAAAAAGTAGGCCTTGAGAGCTTCTCCTGCTCTCTATATAGTTAGCGTAGGAGGCATTAGAGGCTCTAAAGAAGACTAGTTTATCTATAGGATCTCTCTATACATACTAGTTAAATCTCTCTACTACTTTGTTTAATTAAAGGGCTAAATACTAAGTGCTAATAATATAGCGCTAGCAGTGTTTTAAGTACCGTAGGTGGGCAGAGCTAGGGCTAACAAGGTGCTAAGCAAGTATAGAGTAAGCTATAGCTACATCTAGGCGTATATAGGTCTCTAGATACGCTAGTGAGCTAGTTAAAACTCTATATTCCTTTACTAGCTCTAGATCTAGTTCCTTAGTGTATGGCTCTAGGGGCTCCTCTAGCAATAGATATAGAGAATACTTCTTATTCTCTTCTAGAGCAAGAACTTGCTTGCTACCTTTAATATAAAGGAGTCCTATAGCAGAGAGTACTGCCCTGTCTCCTTGTTCTATAGCACTTGTATACTAAGGAACTATTTTAGTTTACCTAGGCAGCAAAGCTTATATACCCTAAGCAGAGCTTTTTAAACTAAATTTAATATGCTTTATTCTCTAGATATACTAGGACAACTATATTGTTAACATAGAAGAACACTAGCAGCTGTTTGCTTATAAATAGGCAGAGTATATTAGGGTGCTATTCTAATCTAAGCTCTTTAAGAGTTCTTTATAGCTTATTAAGCTAGAGCTTTAGAGCTTCCCTAAGTCTATATAGAGCTCTTTTAAGGCGTAGTATTCTGCTAAGCTAGCTCTAGAAGCCTTCTAGAGTATAGCAGTAGTGTTCCCCTAGTAGGTAGGCGTTTAGGAAAGCATTAAGGGCGTTATATTAATAGGCAATAAGACTAAAGAGTAAAGCTAGGGCTAACAGCACTTAAAAGACTTTTATAGCTAGAGTTGCTACGTAGGTCTCCCCCTAGCTTTGCTACATGTCTCCTTAAACTAGAGACGCGCCTTTAAGCTCTATTGAAACTATCCTTATTAAACTTATAGGTATAAACCTATATTAGTAAGAGGATTTATTAATTGTTAATAGAGGTGCTAAGGTTGTCTTAAAGCACTCTATTTAAAAGCAGCAGTTAATTTCCTTCTCTATTGCCCTATACTAGCTGTCTACGTATAGGTAAGTCTTTATATCCTTAAACTGTTTTAGCAAAGATAGAAGCTAGTCTTAATAGAGTTAAGCTTTAATTATTAGTAGAGGCTTCTTATTTATTAATTAAAGTAAGGCTGCTATAGCTAGCATGTAGTATAATTTATATAATAGAGGCTTCTAGGAGCGCCTTATTCTCCCCTCTCCTTAAATAATGTTTGCTTCTTTAACTTCTGCAGCTCCTTGTAGAGGTGCGTTGTTAAACTGCCTTGCTAGTGTATTGTCGTCGTTAGGATCTGTGCTCACATAGCCACGCTAATTAGCTAGCCTCTCTAGTTCTAGAGTGAGTACAGCTTGCCTGCCTCCTCTTCTAGGATAAGATAGTCCTGCTTTAGTAGGGTTTTAAGGTTCTCTGCGTTTAGTAGGAGCCTTATTAAATGTCTCTTATTTATACTCTTATCTAGAGTAGTACGATCTAGCGTTAGAGTTTGTTCTAGCAATAGCGGGGCCTAGCCTAGGGCTCCAACGTCTTTTAGTGAGGCTGCCTTCTCCGTATTGAATAGGGGCTTAGCGCTAGACATCGAGTCTATATTATTGCTACCTCTCTGCTCCCTTAGAGGAGCTGAGATGGCTAGTGAAAGAGAGAGCTGCTCGAGCTGCTCGAGTGTTTAAGAGTCTCTTCTATATTCCTCAAAGGAGCGCTAGTAGAGGATATGTGGCCCTAGAAACCAAGGCCTGTGAGCGTGTGGCCTGGGAACCGAGGCCTGTGAGCATCTAGATGGTGAGGTCATCTATTTCCTCTAGCTCAGGAATTTGATAACCTTAACTAGGCTCTGCACTACTAGTATAGGTAGAAAACCTTGCTCTTTCTTAGCAGTAGAGGCCTTAAATATAACATCTCTAGCCCTAATTACTTAATTAAGGCTTGGCACCTACACTTAGTATATATTAGTGGCATTAAAGCCACTAATATCCTAATAATAGTCTATACTCTAGCTTCTCACCCTAAGGGACTTCTTAATTAAGTACGTAGGCTTGGAGCCTATAATATCTATGTGAGCCTATAAAGGCTTAGCTCCTAATATAAGCTTAAATAGTGTTTTCTAGTCTAATTGCTTAGTAGGTAATTAATTAAGTATGTAGGCTGCGGCTCTATATAGCTCGTTCGTGAGGCTAAGAGGGATTTTAGCGTAGCAGGCTAGGGCGCGAGCAACCTTCGTTAATTCCTTTCTAGCTCTTTCTACCCCCCTAGTTTAAGCAGGTATATCTAGTGCCCTAAGCTCATGCTAAATGCCTTTATTAGCTAGGTTAGTAGAGAATTCCCCTTTAAACTTGTTATTAGAGAGTATATAGAGAACTAGTAGGAGCGTAAGACGCTCTATTCGCGTAATCTACCTCTTAAGAATTAGTATATATAAGCCTTTTAACTTAGTTCTTATAGTTTTTATAGATGCTAGCTACTAAACTTATAGATCCTATATATTAACTAGAGGTCTCTATTAAGACATTCTTCTCTTCTAGCTCTTAATTAGATAAGATTAATTAATATTCTTATAAAGGGGTGAGTAGCCTTAAACTGCCTTAGTCGTCTGCTAACAAGCTTATGCATTTAAGCCTTAGTATAGGCGTCGCACTCCCTCTATAATAGGCATAGGTCCTCTAGTATAAGCTTAATCCTAGTAGTGTTCTCTTTAAGGTGTTTAATTACCTTAAACCCTATGTGGCCTGCAAGCACGTGGGCCTACGCTAGTAAAGCTTGTATAGGTAGTAGAGGTCGCTAAGAGGTTGCTACAAATGCGCGTAGTTAGTTCCTTAGCACGCGAATATTGTCCTCTACGTCTACTAGCTAGTAACCCTTGTTATACTAAACGTCTATAATCTTTCCCTCTAAGCTATAGAGGTAGCTCTTGCTAGAGTTAAAGTGTATATTCTTCTTAATAACCCTTAGTAGCAAAACTAGGTTAGTAAAGAAATTAGGTATAAGAGCTACGTCGTTTAGACGCACTAAAACTATCTTTCTATTACTAAGAGCGTTAATAAGTACTGTCCCCTAGGCCTTCATGGTCTTGCATAAGGCGCTAGCGTAGACTACGTTATCTGCTCTAGCCTTATAAGTTTCCTCCTATCTAAAGCCTGTTAAGTTGCAAATATAGATATTTGAACTAGAGTTAAGGATCTACCTGTCTAGCAGCAGTAGCTCAACCACTAGATCTACAGCGTTGAACACCTGATTGGGATAGCGCTGCTGCTTAGGTAGTGGACTATATACTGCATTGGTCCGCAGCTAGGCTAGTGGGCTGTATACCGCGTTGGTCCGTAGCTAGGCTAGGCGGTTCGAACCCCCATCAAGGTTAAAAGTCCTCGGCCTCTCAGGCTCTGCCTCCCTAGTTTCCTAAGCAATTAGAGCTTAAGCTTTCCTTAGATACCCTAGATAGTCTTTGCAGGCCTTCTTAAAAGCTTTAGCCTGCGTATTGCTAACTCTTAAATTAGCTAGGCGTTTCTTAGGCTATAGTAACTAGCAATTAGTAGGTTAGTAACAGAAGCTATAGAGACACTTAGGCAAGCCTCTGTTATCTAGTTCTCTAACCTAGAGCCTTCTGCTAGCCTTGTTCTAAGCTTCTCGCTTAGACTTCGCGCTAGTCTTGTATTTAGCCACCTAGAGCGTTAAGGCCAAGGTTGTTAGTGAGTTCTGCAGGGATCTAGCCAAGGTAGTGGCCTTAGCCGTAAATAACCCTGCTAGAGCTCTACCCTTTTAAGGTAGCTATAACTAATATAAAAGCTATATGTCTACTATTTTAGAGAATAGTAGAGGATTCTTGCCTTTCTTCTCTGCAGCTAGCGTCAAGATGCTAATGTTTTAGGCGTAGCCTGCCCCCTTAGCCCTCTCTTTGCTTACTGCTTTAAGGAACAGCTGCTAGGCTCTCTATCTGTCTGTCTTAGGGAGTTTAGCCTTCCTTGCTTAATTTATAGTAGTGATTAGTCTAGTCCCTAGCTTTCTATGCTCTTGCCTTTCCCCCTGCCTTTATGCAAGTTCTCTATTGCTAGAGACAGAGACCTCTCTCTTCTCTAGGCCTTAGGAGCAAAGTAAGCTTTTAGGCGCTTAAGCTGTCCTTAGAGTTCTTCCTTATCTTATATAATACATATATATAAGGTGTTAATTATTCTTATAACTAGATCTATAAGCAAGTTAAGAGCAATCTTCTTTGTTCTATATACTATCTCTTTTAATTTCTACACCTTATATACGAACTTATAGGCTTCTTTGTCTTCCTTTAACAGCTCTATAAAGTTCTCTGCCTGCCTTTCTAACAAAGTACCTAAGCTATTATAGGCTAGGTAGTTCTAGTAGATTGGCTCCTCTAGCCTGCTAGGCTCTGCCTCCTTAGCTGCCTTGGCATTAGGGTCAACGTATTCCTATATGTTAGCCTTTTTAGCTACATCCTTTACTATAAACTACTAGTTGTCCCACTCTTGCTAGCTACTAAGCAGTACTATAGCGTCCTTAGGCCTAGTATTGTACTCCTAGAGGTTTAGGGTCATTATAGGCGGATAGTTAATAGAGGAGGTATTAGGTAATGTACGTAGCTCTGTATGCGTTTCGTAGGCGTTTCGTAGGCGTTTAAAGCGCTATAGAGGGTTATAGAGAGTGTTTCGCGTCTGCGGCGACGTTATAGAGGGTTATGGAGGGTGTTTGGCGTCTGCAGCGACGTTGTATAGGTGTTATTTCAAGAACTTCGAGTTCTATACACGTATTTTGGTCCAAATAATAGGTAAATTAAGTAATATATAACAGACTAAGCGATAGCTAGGCTCATAACTGTGAAGTTAGTAGCTTTAGAAAGTAGAGACTTGATTGATGTGTGAAGGAAGCTCGGAAGCTCATCTATATACTCAGAGTGCCGAGCCTCCACTAGTACTAGTAGAGCGTAGCTCCTCATAGAAGACCCATAAGCTAATTACCCAACCTCTCAAAGCCGCGTCAGTAAGGATCGCTCGCCCATTCCTGCATTATCTAGTGCTAGACCCGCCTAACGAAGGGGGTTAGTTAGGGATTAGCATATAAAGCAACAGTCTGCTTAGAGAGGGAACTACTTCTTTATTACTCCTCATAGGCAAAGAAGTTACTATAGCAAAAATAGCCTTCTCTTTAGTAGCTCTAATAAAAATAATTAAATTTGCTCCCCTAACAAGCAAGCTAAAGCTAAAGCTAAAACTAAGGCCAAAGTTAACACCTAAAGCTAAACCCATAGCTGCGCCTAAGACGAGAGAGCATAGCTGTTTAGTTGACTCCACAATGCTAGATTCGAATGCATCGCGACCTACTTTGTACGAAGCAGCAGACGCTTTGCATTCAGAAGGCTATAGTAATACTCGCACGCTAATTGTTATAAGCTATTAGAATCTAACTGCCGTAGGACTAACAGACGGATTTGCTAGGTTCTATTACGCGTCTGAATTAGAGAATGATTAATTTAGAGGAGAATCGCTTCACAAAGAACGGCCTAACTATCCTGTAGGCGTCGCGGAAGGGGATCTGGCTATGACTAGGTTGTTTAGTGGAATTGGTTGAGGTAAGCATGCAAGTAGAGGATATTGCCTATGTTACTAAACAGTAGTAGAATTTCTTTTTAATGTAGAGGGCGATGTAGCTAAAGGATACCTTAGCGTAACAAGTGTTAAGCCTAGCAACGTAGTGTCTAATTTCTAAGAGGACGGTTACTACGTGTCTGCTAGCAACGAAGAAGACATTGCTATATAGCATAGCTATCTTAACACAGACAAAGTGCACGCTTCCTCTATAGAGGAGATAGAAAGAATTCAGCCTAGTAAGTAGCTCTAGCAGGTTTAGTAGGAGCCATATTAACGCGTTTAAGGCAGCTTGCTAGCGCAAGACAGACTACCCTTTAGCAATGTCAACGTCATAGACAGACTAGTAGCAACACGCAAACAAGCGCGCTTGGCAGCGCTGGCTGTTATGCTAGAACTAGAGCTAGAAGACCCGCTTTTAACAAAGCAGCAAAGGCTAGTTAAGCAACTAGCAGAGAGTCTTATATAAAATTCTATGCCTCTACCTAAGTCTGCGCCCCTGCTAACTCCTAGCAGCAGCGTTTACTATTTAAGAGCTAGCATTAAGCCTAGCCTTTAGTCCCTTAACAGCAATTATAAAGGCAATAGTGCTAGCACCCTATGCTTATCTCCTAGCAACCTCCTTACTAAGGATGCTAGC
Source organism: Clohesyomyces aquaticus (assembly GCA_002105025.1). Lineage (NCBI taxonomy): Eukaryota > Fungi > Ascomycota > Dothideomycetes > Pleosporales > Lindgomycetaceae > Clohesyomyces > Clohesyomyces aquaticus. Next base: position 6,573 of record MCFA01000416.1, read on the forward strand.
AGTAATAGCGCATATAGTCATAGGGCAAGCAAAGGGCTACTACATTCCTTAAGAGGATCTGTTTCTCCTTCTAAGAGAATAGCAGGCGAATAATATACTAGCCTAGCCTAGGAGAGGCATAGACAGAACAAGAAAGGCAGTAGCAGAGGATTTAGGAAAAGCTATAACAAACCTAATTAGAGAGATAAGCTGTTCCCTAGGACTTTAGCAAAAACCCCTTAATAACGTTAGCGTAATAATTACCTACCTAAGAAAAAGAGGCACTATCTATTATAAACTGCTCTTAGGCAATAGGGCTTAAGCATAATGCTAACAAGGGCATTAGGACAAGTAACTCCTCTATCCTAACTACATTAGTCTTGCTCCCTATAGACCTCCTCTCTAGGAACAAAGGCTAGTAATAAAACTAACATCTATTATAGACCTAGCGTTAAAATGCCTTATTAAATAACTAATTACATAGCCTACGCTATCCTAAATAGCTTGTTAATCATGATAGCAGTTGTCCGTTACTATAACTCTAAATAGCCTCTTAACCTAGCCGTCCTAGGCCCTAAGTTCCTTAGCAGAGATAGCAAGGTCATTAGCATGACCTAGCTATTGCTAGATTTATAGATAATGCTAGGATACTAGTATAAAGGTAGCGCGTTAGGCCTAAGCACTAGAAGGGGTTTACATAGTGATGCTGCTAATAACTAAACAGACTATTTAGACTATAACTAGGACAAAGAAGGCAATTTTAAAGAGCAAGGCATAAGAAAATATAGCTAACAAACGTATATTACGTAGCTAAAGTTAGACAAATTACGTTTACTTTTATATAAAGATAAGCAGGGCATAGAGTAGAAAGAAATATATAAACACTTTTCTAATTAGACAGAGGGCGTAGTTAAATTACGCTACTACTTGTTATAGAAGAAACTATTATAAGGCTATTATAATCTTTTTTAGTTATATATACTTACTCTAACATTATAATTACGTCTAATTAAACTACACCTCTCTTATAAATCTAGTTAAAGGTGTAGCATTTAGCTTAAAGTTAGGAAGACCTAGGTTTAGGAAAACCTTCTAGACCTTACGTGCTAGATACTATAACCACTGCCTCTTCACATCGCGGAATGTTGTAGCAACCTATTGCAACTCCGCTAACTGTTTCTCTTTGTCCAATAGCAGCAGAAGATGCTCTAGCGAGAGACGCTTCATCTTGGCTGTCTAGGCGAAGTCGAAGAAGAGGGGGAAAGAGTAGCGCGGCGAGGAGCCCATCGTCGGTCGGCGGACGCGGTGGGGACAAGATCAATAGCGGCCATGCGTGAGTTGGTCAAGCATGTCGTCCACTGCTCGCGAACACATTTTTCAACAAGTCATAGACATGAGCAGGGTGAGCTATCATTTACTATTCACTAGTAACGAGCTGTTCTGTTGTATGTGTAACTTATATCGCTGACGCACGCTAACTAATTATCGCTAACTAGTTACCGCTGACTAGTTACCGCTGACTAGTTACTGCTAACTGATTGTCGCTGACTAATTGTAACCTTTTAGATCACTTTGGATGCGGACGTTGCTAGGTTTAGTATCTTATGATTAGTCCTAGAATTAGGATTGTTAACAAGAGGGCTAAAACTAACTACTGTGTAGCAAGAAAGTTGCTATTAGTGCCTAGGATCTCTTTCCCTCTGTGCCTCTAATTAAGCGAAAGGCGCACATGAATCATGAACTAACTTGTCTCTGTAGCCAATAGACTCACCGTTTCACGTAATTCCATAATCTAAGGCAATAGCAGTCGTAGGGAAATAGGTATGGCGGGGCCGTGCGACCCAACCTTGCGTGCCGCGTCGTTCGCTTAGGCTCTTGCTTTCTGCTCCTGTCCTTAACTAGCTAACTTAACTATGTAAGTTAGGAGATCACTGCGACGATCGCCTGCATTATCCTTTCTGCTAACGGTCCTTAGCCTAGAGCAATCTATGCTTAGGCTTAAACAACATTATTAGCCTTAAACTAGAAAGTAGTAAGATTAGTTTTAGCATGGGCGTATTACTCCAACCTTCCCTAATGCACGTTAGTAAGGTTTGTTAATTTATCTAGTTACTACCTATTAAACACTAATTTAGCGTAAACTAAACTTAGAACCCCTAGTTAAGTAATTACTCTTTCTACATAATCTTCTGTTTCTCTAAACATGCTTAAAAATCTTAGCCTCTATAGCATTGTTCTCTAATCCTTAAGAATATTAATCACACTACGTTACTTTCTCCTAAAAAGAAGCATCCCTAGAAGTATATTTAGCCTGCCTATGTTGACTTTAGTGCGCCTGCTTTAGAAAAAAATCGTTTCTCTGCAGTTCTAACTAATAACATAGCCTAGCTAGGTTTACGACGTTCCTTGATAGATAGAGGCGATGGTACCTTCTTGCGGCCTTCCTATATCGCTGCGTGAAGTTGACTCTCCTAAATAATAGTGCTAGTAGTAATAGGCTCTCTTTCGCTTTCTAGGATATATATCCTAGGAATTATAACAAAACCGTTATCTTTAACGCCGTTAATAGTAGTAGGCAACGCTAGTTAACTCCTATTGCTACTACTAGGGATGTTTAGTTTAAATTCCCTCTATTTAACCCTAGCATCCTTGTTATATTTAAACGTTAGCTCTATCCTCTAATGACTACACTAAATATCCTGCTAAAGGGATTTTACTTTAACTAGGAATCTGTCTAGAGCGCCCCCTATCGTAGCTACTGTTTTAGGAGGCAGCAACGTATGTATCCCAGCTTCTTTGAATAGATCGTCTATCACATCGTTAACTCTTACCTCGCCCTCTAAATTCTGCTTCTTAGGCAATAATCTAAGCATAATAGAGCGCGCGAATTGCTCCTTCCTTATATCCTTTTTTGCTACGTAATTCAGACGCTCTTAGAATTAGCTATCTAGGCGCAGCAACCACGTTGGTTGCAGAAGATATTTATTAATTAACCTTATCAAGATTACGAGGATTGCTACAATGCGCATGTTTTTAGCGACGTCTGAATTAGATTAAGGAAGCGGTATTTAGAAGGTTAAGAAGGTGGGATTTTTGCGCAATGCGCTCTAGTTATTCTAGAAGAATATTTGAGATTATAACTCTGTATACTAATATGGACAGGAAAATATACCTTAAGCATCTCCACTAGCAGATCCTCTATGAAGAAACGCCTTACTAGAGCGGCAGCTTCCTGCCACAAGTCTTCCAACTCAGTCGCCCTGGGAGGTTCATTGGTACTGGGAATACTTTTAATGGCAGGCCACTTACTTAGTTTTAATATTGAGATTTTTTATTGGTGCATGATAACTGCTTACTTGGTTGATCTAATCTTTTGCCGCATTAAATTTTTTATTTAGCTTCTTAGCGCTTGTTGTCTTCTTCTTTAACGCCGTTTGCAACGTAGCTACCTGACTCTCTAATTTCTTAATCTTGTCCAAATAGCTAGCTACTTCCTCTTAAGCCTTTTTAGACTGCTCTTTTAAGTGCTTGTAATTTTCTTCTCTCCCTTTTAGTTTTATAGTAGCTACATTAAGTTCTTTCTTAGCGTTACTCTATTGTTTTTTGACTACATTAAGTTCTGTTATAAGTGTCTTAAACTATGATTCGTTTGCTTAGACTGTCTTCTTAAGCTCCTAAATCCTTGCTTCTAAGACTAACGACTTATCTTTCTAGTCGTCGTACTTAGCTTTATAGGTCACTAGCTGTTCCTAGCTATAGGCAATGTGGCGTTCCTCCGCCTGTTTTAGCGCGGTCCTAAGGTCTTTGATTTCCTTATCCTTGCCTTAGACCCTTTTCTCTAGCTCTAGGATCTAATCCGCTAAGTAGGTAAGGGATAAGAGTCCCTTGTCTAAGGCGAGCATTTAGATTGCTTTGTAAATACGTTTCGCTAGCTTCTGTGTCTTGTTAATTAAAGTAGATCTGCTTTTAGCAGGGCTGGCCTTGGTAGGCCCTTGTTTTGCGTTCGTACTTATTGCTTCCTCTTCCTAGAAACATATTACTAAGGAATTTCACTATGATATAGTAACAGAACAGTTATACAGGAATATGCGTAACAGCCTCTAGTTACTGTTAATTACGATATGCAGGAAACATTGCACTGTCGCGAGATGCCTAGCATCCTCTAAAAGCAACTTTAAAGGCGAAAAGACGATAGTCCTTTATGTTGTAGAACGCTTTCTGCATTTGTTGGCTTTTAATGACTCTACGATAGGCCGTTCCGCTTGCATAACTATTACGGGATTGGCATGGATGGGTGTATCGCGAATGTTAGGGATTGGTGCATTGGAAGTTAAGTGAGGGGTATGTAGCGAGGAGGACCGCTTGCAGGCGGGAACTCTATGTGCGGCCACTAATCCACGACGAGATGCTTTATCGAGCCATGACCAGTCTGCATGAGATACCAAGCTGGTTTACTTGTTAACGTGGTTGTTAGTAATTGGGCTAGAATTAGCGCGCGGCTGTGACCAATTTGCGGCGTGCGTGGCAGGCTGCGAAATTCACATGCGAAATGAATGATTGCAGATGGGTTGATCAGATGACAGAGGCCAAAGGATGTCAAGAAGGAATGCCAATCGCTCATTCTATTAAGCTGAGTGGGGCATGGCGCTGGGAACGTAGGTAAAGGCGCTTCGAGCTTTTTATTGTGCAGCGCACGTATTCCCCACCTCTCAGTGTTGCATTCGTTTCATCCGGTGTGGACTGGCGGTGATTAATTTCAGATGATTTCTAGCCCACTAGAGTCATACCGATGTCGTCCCTTGCTCTGCATCTTTCCCATTTCTTTCCACCTTCCCCCTCGCCGTTTCACAAGCGCCGTGCTTGTTGATTACTACTTTACGGCTGGTCTCCATACTATCACCGTATCTCCTTGATTAGCTATAAAGTCCCGGAAACACAAATTGTCACAACGCTCCAAGCGCATCATGGCTTTGTTGGGTGTTGATATCGCTCCTTAAAGGAGTCATGCTGGGGACAGGACTATGCTGGATTGTAATTGGCTCAGCCACCATCGCTGCGAAACGCAAGGCAGACGTTTCGAATTCCAAGAGTTTATGAGAGTCTGAGCTGGGTTGCAGAATATATATTCACGCACGAATGCCTTATCTGACTGCTATTAGCATCATCCGCGTTTTTAATTATGTCGCCGATATCTCTTTGTAAATACCTTGGCCTTCGGCTGCTGATATAATGCTTACGATACATATCTCCCCCACGCACCTGATTCTTATGTCCGGTCCCATACAAACATTGCGAATCTTAACTACGTCCATTTTTAAGGCTCGCATGATACCATGGTGGCAAGTGGTTCTGCAATTGTAACCTTGCAGCTGTCTGGAAACAAGTTAAGAAAAAGGGCCTTTTTGAAGGAAAGTTATGTATGTTCTAGACCTAGTGAGGGATTTCTAGGAGTTAGCTAAATGATATAGTCCTAAGGTGTCCGAGAAGGTTGGGCCAGCAGTGTGATTTTATTCTATGGAAGGAGCATGAAGCCAATGCTAGGAAGTTGTTCAAGTAAGCACGGTCGAAGAGGAGTCAAGCAGAGATAAACGAAATCGTCCTATGTAGTGCGTGCCCTTTCGGCAGGAGTGTGCTAAAGATGCAAACATATCCTGTATATAGTCCTTTGATTCCAAGTTCGTCGTATGACGGCAGGTGCTTTGGGTGTCGTAGGAATTCAAGTGTATTTAGGTAACTTAATTACTTCCGTTTTTGCCCTTCATCGTCCGTGGACCGCCATAAAGAACACTGGACTGATGCCAACATCTCTTACGCCTCTATTGTATCCTTTGCTCTCGTTCTCTTTATCCTCTTTTTGGTTACTATGCAGAAAAAATGCCCCGTTTTAGGTCTACGCTACTAAATTCTTGTTGCGCCCTTTGTCCGCGGATTGCCAGGAGGAAGACCCTGGTGCTGATACCTTGCTTGCGCCGTGTTGAGTAGTCGTTGACGAAATAGACAGGGATGCGGAAAGTGTTGATGGGGAGTCGGAATTACCGGTGCTGCGTAGGACTTAGCTATTACAAACATTCCTGGCTTAGTTCATCATACTGATTGCCCCTAACAACCGCTACCTGAGATTGCTCTTCTATATCCTCATCGTTGGCCTTAGAACTAGAATCTGAATTTAATGCTCGTTCGCTAACTTGTTGTGCAATGTTGGGTTTGTTCGGTTCCATAACCTGGATAAGGACGTGGTCCCCTTGACTTAGACGAGTCTTTTGCCTGCCTTGAAATCTCTTGGCAGTTAACATAACAGTAGCTTGCGGCTGCGTCATAAATGGTGGTGGAGAGGGTGAAGGGGTTGCTCTTAGTTGGACGGGAACGAGGCCAGGGGATCGTGGGCAAGCATTATTGGAGTTATAGTTAAGGGACATCGTTGTAAGGGAGGGAGGCAAGTCTGAGAGACTAAGGGAAGAGAATGTGCTGGCGTTGAGATTGTTGAGCCGCGACTAGAGGGTGTTGTGGAATGACCCAATCCCGCCGTGGCGTGTGAAGTGTCGCTGGAGACGGAACAACTCCAAGTTCCGGCGCATCGGCACACCCACGGCGCTGCCAGGCTGCATGTCACCTTACCATGGGAAGTGCCAAGCCTTACTATGACCTAACTAAAAGTCGCTAGCGCGGAAAATTTTGCTAGCGTCCCATGTTAAATCTTAATCTCCTATAGTAGAGCAACAATTAACCTAACACTTTACTGTTCTAAACGTGTTTATTACATAATATAGCCTTATATATACTTTAACATAACCTTATTAACCTAGTAGACGTCATGCTAAGTAAGGATAAGGTGCTATAACTTAGTAACAAGCACCCTAATTATAGACAAGAGAAAGTTATAGACATAGAGGTAATTACGTTTATAACTTATATAGAACATGTTTATCTGCTAACAATAACAGGCTCCCCTAGCGCTATTTACCTTAGGGAACAACAATGTCTTGCTTATCTCTATACCTGCTACAAATATTAAGTACGTTATAGACGTGCTAGACTACCTATAAACATCTAAAGAGGGTGTTGCCTTTATAATTTCTATTAACAGTAGCATTATAAAGAAAGATGCCCTATAGCGGGCAACATAGGTAGAACATGGCCTAAACGTGTTTATAATAATATTAACCCTTATAGTTCTAGTATTTAAAGGCTATAAAGTAGTTAAACTGCCCTTCTATCTTGCTGTTTCTTAACTATGCTGTTATACGCTATAAGTATAACTATATAGGCGTTAAACATTACGAACATCTTTATGCTATATTACAGAACCTTAGGCATATAGTTATAGACAAAAGGATATATAATATACTCTACAGGCTATAGTCCTCTATAACTAGTAGTTAAGACTATAGAAGAAGGTTAGCAACAAAGTAAGCTAGAACATGTTCTATAGCAGTTTAGAACTTATAACACTAGCAAATATATTATAGTAAAGCAACAATAGGAACTTAGTGCATGCGATCTATAAAATGCAAGCTATAAGCTAATTCTATAGCAACAGGCTTAAATAGTAAGTAAAGACTATTAGTTAGAACACTATCTAAACATGTTCTTACTCTTATTAAAGGGAATCATAGGCAACAAGCCTTAGTTTATTAGCTATAAGGGCTAGCACTATAGTTAACGTAATATAGAAAAACACGCTTCTGCCCCTTTAGCAGAGGGAACAGATATAGATTACCTTAAAAGGTTGTTTATAGAAGGGCTTCCTTTAGATAATGTAGAACAAGACTAGTGCTCTGTTGTTTGTTATAACAGGGTTTAACATACTTAGTATAGTACGTAATTATAATCTAAACATGTTTACATAATGTCCTAACCTATATTATAGGTGTAGACTATCTATAGGGGCAAGGGGAGCTTATAAAAACTAACTATAATGCTATTTACTATGTTCTAATCTTAAAGGACACTAAAACAAATCTAGAACATGTTCTATACTTAGTTCTTATTATAGTTAGGACATATTCACATGTTCTGCTACCTCCCTTAGTTATTATAACTTAGCAAAGGGATAGAATTATAAGCGTGTTATAACTAATGCTTATACCTAGGCTAACACTAAGTATATAACCTAAACATTATTAGAACATGTTACTAACCTATGTAGGTAACTTCTTAAAATCACCCTAGTTAGCTGCCTACCTTTATATAAAAGGATATTAATTAGTTAAGGACCTTAACGTTGCCTTTATAAACAAGGATAGAATTAGTTAGATTATTATAAAGGAAAAGGTGTAGCAATTCCTATACATAAATACCTTAGAGGGAGTATAGTATTGTAACAGTGCGGGCTCCCACTACGCCATACAGCCAAAAAGTACATTGAATGCTGACGGTAACGTCAGCTCTAGGCCCGTAACCCATTATATAGGAATAAGCTTGTATCGCGCGCTGCCTACGTCGGCTCACATCTAGCTCAGTCCATGTACGAGGTGCGGGGTGCGGGGCACAGCGCACATGACCTGCCATAGTTTTTGCCCATAGCGCCAACGTCCCCGTTACAAGTATGAAATAAGAACTTGCTACTAGGAGCTAAACATAGTATAAATATGTTATAAACACGTTTTCTCCTCTTATAATTATTAGGCATATATACGCGACGTGATTGTTAGAGCAAATAGGAGCATAATAATCTGCTTTTATAACAAGCAGGCTAGTATATTAATAGAACAGGAGACCTTCTAGCTAGATATGTCTTTTAAGAGATTATAAACAGAGTAGTTAGAGATCTTAGTTGCCCTTTTCTATACAGGACACTCAAAGCGTAGGCTATTATAATCTAAACATGTTACAAACAGTTTACTAATGTGCTAAGTTAGTTATAACCCTTAGTTAAATAATTACAAATATAGATAGGAATGTAATATATAAGCTTGCCTTTAAAAAGTTCTTCTAATTATGTTCTAAACGCGTTAGTAAGCTAGTTTAATAGCAACATCTCTATAGAACTAGATTCATAGGCATAATAGTTAACATAGACAGCAAACAATATAAAGGCACGTATATAAACAGTAATTATTAAACATGTTCCTAACAGAATAGAATTTAGTTTATACCTATAACATATTAACCTAGAGCAGCAAGAGTGGCAGTAGCAGCTTATAAATTACATGCGCTTCTGCTAGGTGCACTTCATGCGTAGTGTTTATACTATAGTGCTAAGTAGACCCTATATAGCTAATTCCTAGTAGGGCCGCCTAAAGGGTCTACTTAAATATACCTCGCGTGAATAGTATTACACATATGTGAACCTAATAAAAGGTATAAACTACGTTTTAAGCATGTTACGCTATCTGCTTACCTATATAGAGAAAGAGAATTTAACAAAGATTTAGGATTAGGCAATCTATAAGAAGGCGCTATTAGTTATAGCAGGTCTAGTACAGGCCTATAGCAATATGCCTTAAGAGGTTTAGAACAAGTTAGAGTTATATTCTAACATAGCAGAACAAGCTAGTGTAGAGGAGTAAGGTATAGGATAATACTATACCTTAAAAGTGCTTGGAGTCAGGCCTGAACCTACGCTCCCAGCGATCCTCGTAGAGTTGGAGATAAGACGCTCTATAGTTAATAGTAATCACTAAGGCATCGCGTGAGATCAATGTTGCTGTTATATACTTAATTTTTCTATAGAGAATTAATGCTAAAAAGATAGTGTTGCTTTCTAGATGTCTCGCCCTAATTGCCCCCCTAAGCCCCTTATATCTTGTAGCCCCTAACTATATCTCATAGCCCCTAGCTACTACCCTACATTCCCTCCTCTGCCCTATTTAACTAACCTATAGTTAAACATAGTGCTTACATATTTTATACTAAAAAAAGACTAAAGAAAAACATAGAAAAAAAGTAGAAGAAGCAAGGACAGTATGCCTAAGGCAGGTAAAACTACCTGTTAAGCAAGAAAAGGAAATTAATTTTCGTAGAGTTCGTTATGCTCTACTCTGCCTTCCTTACTCTCTTTATTATTACCTCCTCTCTATTGTCTTCTTCCTCTCTATTCCTATTGCTAGAGACCTATAGTGTATAAGCGAGACTTCCCTTATCCTTAATTATGTCCTGTTACGCTAAGTAGTTGCTAACAGCCTTATAAGTAGTAGACATGTTATAACTAATAGGCTATCCTTTCTCTTCTTAACAAAATATAAGTTATTGCTATAAGCTAACTTTTTTATAGACTTAACTATCTCCTAGCTGTTAACAAGACTCTTAATAGCAGTAGCCTCTTGTTCCTTAAGCAGCTTCTTAATTTATGCTATAGAAGTATTGCTACTATCTTAGAACAGTATTAACAGCGTTTATATTACATCTCTCTAGGTGTACTTCTTCTGCCTAAGTAATACGTCTAACAGAGGATTCCTAGTCTAAATTATAACTAACCCTAGAAAGGCGTATAGGATAGATCTATAGACATTAGGCTTCCCTAAGGGAGACTTTAGAGCTGCTATAAGATCACAGTGTGTAGTAGAAAGTTCTTCCTAAGTAGCTGCTTTAGGTGTCTCTAAAAGAGTATAGTTATCTTAAATCCTAACAAACTAAGGCAGTATTATACGTTAGGTCTTAGTTATAGGTCTAGTAGATCTATAAAGAAAAGCTAGGTAGGATATGCAGACTTCTCTAGGCTAACATAGGACCTTTGTCTATAGAGGAACCCTAAGGGCTTTAGCGTCTTCTTTAGTAAACTACGTATCCTTAATAGCATAAACGAACGTGTCCTTAACAGCTGCCTAGTTAGTTACGCTTAAGCGCTCTAACTATGCTTAGAGTTTACTTTCTTAATATAACCTAGGAACAATCTTAGTATAGTTTTGCTTGTCTTCTATATCTAAAGACATAGAGCCTTAAATTATATTAATACCCTAGCTAGTTTTAAGCGCTTTATAGATGTTTATGTTATAATGCCTAAAGTAAGTCTTGTCGCCTAGAACAGCGTACTTAGAGTAGTAGGGGTATAATATAAGTCGCTAGTAATAGTCTAAGCAGAGGTAGACGTATAGCAGATAATACTGCAAGCTATAGTAGACTAGTTGCTAGAAGAGACTATGCACATGCTATAAAGCCACCTAAGGTTCTTAGTCCTATTAATGTTTTGCGCATGGTACTAGTACATGTTAAACTCCTTGTCTATAATGTTATAAATTCGCCTGTCCTTTAGGAGGTTATTAAAGACTATAATGCTAACGCTACTTGTCCCTTTAAACTGCTGCTAAATCTCCTTAAGAGTTTTCTAAACCTCCTTGCTCTATACTAAAGTCTTAAAGCTTATGTTGCTTAGGTGCTAGAATAACAATTTATATTAGGCAAGTAGGTTACGTATAGAGAAGCAGTATGCTTTAAAGGTGTCTTCTTAGTATAAGGGCTAATAGGCAGCACGCTAGATTTAATACGTATTGTTAGCTATCTTTATAGTACTAAGATTCTTTTGCTTACGATAAAGCTTAAGGAGCAGTTTAGAGAGGTCTTTATACTTAGTCTGTTTAGTCTTAAGTCTAATGCGCCTAGCTAGTGCTTTTATATAGTCCTAGCATATCTGCTTAAAGTTATCTAAGCTCTTAACATTAATAGCGTAGCAATGT
>MCFA01000417.1:0-18146 GCA_002105025.1 Clohesyomyces aquaticus
TACTCACACGCCTAGGAACTATTTAACTAGCCCTATAAACTTAATTATATACTTGTCTTACATAATTTAGAAAAGCTTATAGGCTTCTTTTTAATAATCCTTATAGAAAAGAAGCAAAATATTATTAACGTAGAAGAGTATAAAAATTGTTTAATCTTTGTTAAAGAAAAGATAGGGCTCCTTGTTTAAGGCTATAAGTTTTATGTTCCATAGAGTGTCTATAAACTCCTTATACTAGAGCAGGGGAGACTCCCTTAGCCTATATAATGCTTTCTAGAGCCTCGCACACTTTCCTTCTATTTTAAACCTGTCTAGTACTTCTATAGTAACAAACGAGTTTAAGCGTTAGTAGGCATTAAAGAATGCTCCTACTACGTCCTATTATAGTACCTCTAGGTTAAATTCTGCTATAATAGCTATAGCTACTTAAAAGGACTTTGCTATAAGCGTTGCTACATATGTTTGCTATAAGGAATCTATTTCCTAGAGGTCCCTTTATATAATAATCCTTGCTTTAATCTTGTTAAGTATCTTGTCTTTGTTAAACTTATATATCTATACCTATTTTAAAGGTAAAGGATTTATAGAGCTCTTAGAACAGCTAATTACTTTCTAAGTATTATTCTCTCTTAGCACCTAGATCTCTTTATATAAGGCTTTAATAAAAAGATTGCTTAAAGAATGCTTACGTTCTCTTATAAGCTGCTTCTATAAAGTTAGTAGAGAAAGAAGATCCTCCCTCCTAAGGCGCCTTTGTAGCGTAGAGTGTTATAGTTAGTAGCTAAGTATTGCTGCTATAACTACTTCTGTTATAGTTTTATATAGCTAATTGCTTATAAACTCTTTTAAGCATTGTTTAAATGCTCCTAGGTAAAATTAGTATATAAAATTATAAATTAGATTATCTAGATCCTTAATATTACTAATTAATGTTATTACTAACTTGTTGCTTATACTCCCTAGCTAATTGTTAGTATTATTGTCTTACTTCTTCTTTAGTTAGCTGCTTGTCCTTATAGGAGGAGCGCCTTTTAGCTTATAATTCTAATTTAGTGCTAGTGTAGTTCTAGGTTATAGGCAGTTTGTTGCTGCTTTCTCTGCTAGCGTAGAGACTTCCTTAGCAGAGCTCTACATAACACTTAGGGGTTTAGATATAAGCCCTAAGCTTTATAAGTCTAGCTTACTAAGGGGGAAATTAGGTGTTCTACTAGTATATTTACTAAACCTCTTATCTAAGTCTCTCTTAGCATTCTATAACGCTTCTATATGCCTACTACTAGAGGACCCTAACTCTAGTTTAGGCGTTAGTTCTAGTGTTTCAAGGCCTATTAACTGCTCTATATTATAGATTTCTAGCTAGTTATTAGCTAAACAACTAGCTTGTAATAGCTTAGATTCTTTAATTTTATGTAAAGAGGCTTAGCTAGCTTCTTTAACACTTAAACAAAAGTTGTTACTCCTAAAATAAGTAACGTATTCTACTATTAAAACAACTAAACTATTAAAACAGCTAAAATCTCTTGGCATTATAAACACTACGTATAAGACGTGATGTCTAAATAACGCAAGACTTTACTAATTTAGCAAGAAGGTAGAATTATACTTACGCTCTAGGCCTACTAACTGCGCTAATTTAAACACGTATAACAAGCTGCTATAGCTTTTAACGTCCCTTATTAGCAAGTCCTTGCTTAGCTTAACAGAATTGCCTTTTGACCTACTACATAACTAAATCGCTAGAAACTTTCTGCCACTAAAGAGCAGACAATTATATAATATATCCTTGACTTTAATTCGCGAGGATTTGCGCCCTAGCTATGTGAGGTAGCAGATATTGTAGATAAACTACTAGCTATACGTAGTGGGACACTAATAGGCAAGAACTAGCCATAGCAGTTTATGTCACATATAGAGGAGCTTAAGATAGCTTTTAATCAAGCAAAGGACTATTAGAGGATACTCTAGGAAGACCTAGAGATTATTAACGCGTGGTTTAAGCTTGTATAAGACACAAAGGCGTAGTACAGCGTTTATAACAACAACACCTATAACTTTAACAAGACAGGCTTCTAGATAGGCATAATTAGCTCTATAAAGGTTGTTATAGGCTTAGAGAGACATACAAGGCCTACTCTTACGCAGCTAGGCGACTAAGAATAGGTTACAGTGATCTAGAGTATCTGCGCTGCTAGATATGTGACCCTGCCTTTTATTATCTACAAAGGACGCGTCTATATCTCTGCTTGGTATAAGGAAGCAGATATACTATACGACTAGAAGCTCTTAGTCTCTAAGAATAGCTAGACAAACAACGCGCTTAGTCTTAAGTAGTTAAAGCACTTTAACGCGCATATAAAAGCGCGTTAGGTAGAGTTATATAGGCTGCTTATCCTTAATAGCTATAAGAGCTATCTTAACTAAGGATTTAAGGACTACTGCCTTAAGAACAAGATCCTAACTCTCTACATGCCGCCCTATTTATTGTATATACTCTAGCTGCTTAACGTAGTCTGCTTCTTGCTACTAAAGCTAAAATACTCATAGCGCGTACGAGACTTAGCACGCTAACGCGTCTACTATATTAACAAAGAAGGCTTTCTCCTAGCATTTAAAGACGCGTTTCTAGACGTCTTTACGTACGATAACTATAAAAAGGCCTTCTAGGCATCTAAGCTAGTTTCTATCAACGCGTAGGTAGTCCTTAATTGCCTTGACGTATAGCTATGTACCCTACTACTACTACCCCTCCTAGAAACACTATAGCAATTAAAAACTCTAAGTAATTTATATAAATTTAGATTATAGTTAAAGCTAGTAAGCAATTCCTTTATATAATTACTAGCAACTGCCTAAGAAAGCTTTTTAAAGCTTGTTAAAGGAGCTAAGGAAATGCTACACAAAAACGTGCTTATAAAGGCCCACGTATAAGAGCTTAAAGAGCAATTAGCAGAAGTAACTAAGCGCAATAGGCGCAAAAGGAAGCAGATCTAGAAGGGTAGCATAATAGAGTATAGGACTACAGCAGCGCAGGTAGCTGCTAAGGCTTCTATAGCAGCTTAGCAGCCTAAGAAGGCTTATAGTAGTAGTAATTAAGAAAGAGCCTAACTAGCTCTACGGCGCTATAGGAACTATAGGGAGACTAGGCATAACGCTTGTATATGTAAAAAGGATAAAGAAGAAGCATTAGAATTAGATGCAAGCACGTTATACGTAGGTTCTCTATTTAGTTATAAATAAAATTAGAGTTTCGTATGTAGTGTTTATAATGCTAAGAGATTTTAGCTATTTTAATAGTTTAGCTGTTTTAATAGTGGAATACGTTATTTATCTTAGTATGTTAAGCAGGTTTAACTCTAACCTCTCCCTTAACCCCCTAGGGAACTAGCACTCCTTTAAATGCTTCTCCTAGATTAAGCAAGTCTCCCTTATTAAGGAGATCTGCTATTTTAACAGCTTCCCTTTATAGGAGTTCTTAAGCTTTGTCCTTATAGAATATATGCTTATTAAAAACAACGTTTTAAGTTATAATTACCTAGTTAAGGGTTAGGATCTATATATAGTAGATATTAGAAGCTCTATAGCCTACTAAATATTCTATATAACCCTATAGGTTTACTTTAAACTCTTGTTTGTTCCTACTAGCTGCTTAATCTATGTTTAAGGGATATATATAGCAACTATAGGCAAAAGTTTAGCTCTAATTAGGGCGTAGATCTGCTGTTGCGCTCCTTACACGCGCTAGTTAGTACTATTTATTATTATTATTAATTCTTGTTTACTGTCTAATGCAAGCCCTATTAGCTTATGCAGACTATTGCCACTATTTACACTAGGTAAACAAAAAAACCCCTATTAGCTAGTCGTAGAAGCAGCTCCTAAAGGCTTGCCTGTACTAGGGGAAAAACACCTTTCGCTAATGTGCTATATGTGCGTCCCTAGGCAAGCGCAGGCGTGACGCCTGCGCTAGTAGGTTGCTGTTGTCCTCTAGCCTTGACTGCCCACCCTGTCACGCTTGCCTCTACTAGTAATGTCTCCCTTGTGTGTAGGTACTGCCTCCTGTCCTGTATAGTTGTCCGCTACGCTCCCCCTCCCCCCTCGCGCCTCGCCCCTAGCGCTGCTGTCGCTCCTCGCAGGCGTTAACAGCGCGTTTTGTTATAACCCCTCTAGCACCTCACTAGTAGTATGCAGGGACTATCTACGCGCTGTCGCCGCCGTCGCACGTTTTTAGGCCCCTCTAGCGCCTCACTAGTAGTATACAGGGTCTATCTATGTGCAGCGCTGCTGTTATCCCAGCCTCTCTAGCACTATACTAGTAGTATGCGAAGCTCAGGTCGCTAGCGTCTATCCGTCGCACAGCTGCTGCTGTTTCGTCTGCCTAAGGGTGTAGGGGATAAGGCGTTTTGCTATGTTGTTATATTGTTGCTATTAGGTGCTTAAGGATAGTCCTTTATGTTAATATAGTTTACAAACTGTTTTTCTAACTGTTATAGGTGTTGTTTATAGTAGCGCTAGTGTAAAAACTCTACCCTGTCTTACTATAGAGCAGCGTTACTTACTGCACTACTATTAACGCGACGTTTCTGCGCTAGCTCTAATCTCTATAAGAGTTAGGTTCCTAGGCTTTACTACGTAGAGGTGTAGAGTCCAATTTCAAAGCCCCTGTTTCTATATATTGCTAACAATTACTCTACTTACTATAAGCATTATAAGCGCTCGCTATAATTACTACTACTATTATAAGCGATTACTCTTAGTAACGTGAGCAATAGCTCCTTAGCATGCTATCACGTTATGTAACTAAAGTCTCGCATGCTATGCTACACTTTACTATTTCCTAGATTAATCCTTTAGTACATAAAGCCTCTATATGTTGTCCTAACTACCTAGCGTAGTAGAATCGTAACAACTATAAGCATTATAAGCGCCTACTATAGTTACTACTACTGTTATAAGCAATTACCCTTAGCATTATGCGCGATTACTCTTAGCATCGTGATTAGTCACGTGACTAAACCCTCGCATGCTGCGCTGCACCCTAGCGTCTGTCTATACTTTTAGCTCTGTTTGCCTTAACTATAGTTGTTTTAATTAGGATTTAGGTTTAGATAATAAATTAGTTTAATAGAATCCTTTAAGTAGGCTAGATGCTATTTACATTATGTTCTAAACATGTTCTAGGGCTAACTATTATGCTCTAGCAAGTGAAGTAGAGAATAAGAATAAGGAGGAGGAGGAGAAGAATAAAGAGAAAGATAAGGAGAAGGACAATAAGGAGGACAAGGAGGAGAAGAAAGATTAATTATAATAAATATATGTAGGTAAACATTTTTAAAATAGATTATAAATCTGTTTTATAATTCTTTAAATTAAAAGAATTTCTTAGACATATAATTATTCTATAGTAAATAAATATTTTAACAAGCTTTACACGTTACTAGATGTCTAATGTTCTTTAATTTCTGTTAACATTAGTTATAATTTAGCTATATTATGTTAGTAATATGTTCTTACTTTTCTAAATATAAACCTTATATATACTTAACCCTTTACCTAGCCCCTACTTACGTTGTTTACCTAATATAATAGAACGTCTATAAGATCTACTTGTCTCTTTCCCTTTTTGTTGCTCTTACGCTTGCTCTTTTATAGAGAATTTTTACTCTGCTTCTATTTCTCCTAAGCTATATTTATTAGTGCAAGTAGAACTGTTTATAACCTATTATAAACATGTTCTAGCGTCCCTTCTTATACTACGTCTCTTGTCTTAACAGCAGCCCTAGCATCTCTATCTATAACTATCTTATTATTAATATTATTATTATTTAATCTATTTAAGCTCTAGTAGCTTATAGAGACTTTTGCTATAGGATAAAACTTATACATAGAGAAAACCTTCTATATGCTATATTTACGTTCCCCTTGCTTTTAGCCTATAAGGGTACTACGTTTTCCTTTTGTCTTAACTGCCTATGCTATTACACTTGCCCTTAGTAAGGGGCTTAAGAGAGAGAGAGAGGGAGAGAAAGTAAGAAGTAGAAAGAGAGAGAGAGGTATTTATATAAGAGGTAATCTAGCAGTCTTTAGTAGCATTATGCTAGCGTTGTGGTAGCATTAGGGCAGCGTTTCCTTAAGGGTCTGTCTAGCCTAATAGTCCCTAGATCTCTTAGTATGTTACATAGTTCTCTAGGGCTAAGTCCTAGGCTACTTTAAACTGTTTTAGAACTCTCTGCTTAAGTAACTATAAGGCTGTTGCCTTTGCTTATTCTAGGTAGCCTAGGGCATCCTTTAGCCTTTTATTACGTAGGCGTAGTAGTAGCGCGCTCCTGTTATATCTTATATAGTAGAAGATTATATGTTTAACTGTTTGTTTATGCTATCTATAGAGGCATTCTCTAGAGATCCCTAGTACTCTATAGTGCGCTAGCTAGCAGTTAAGTCTAATTGCCTCTATGTAGAGCAGGAAGAGCGCTGTTAATTCTGATTTTAAGAGGTTGTTATATAGCTGTTAGGGACGTTTTGTCTATAGTTCTGTCTAGGTTATTTCCTTCCTTCTCCTGCCTTTATGTTTCTAGGCCTGTTCCTATTTAAGGTCTTGTCCCTGTTAGATTGCTATGTAAGTGCCTGTCTATAGTTGTCTAGTCTATTAGCTACGCGTTAGGTTGCCCTTAGCGTGCTAGCGTTCTGCTTAGTATGCTCGCTATTCACGTACCTAGGCAATAAGGTTGTCTGCTTTTGCTTTTATTGCTTTGCTCTGCGTGGCTAGGCGCGGCGCTATTATATTACTTCTCTATTGTCTTAGTAACCTCTATATAGTTTATATAGTTTGCTAGACATTCTAGTCTATAGCTCTATGTTGCTTAATTGCCTATTAGAACGCTTGTGTCTTAACCTAGAGGGGGAGCAGAGCTATGCCTGCTTCTTGCTTAATAGCCTTGCTTAGGGTACCTTTATATGCTCTAGTGATCTGCCTAAGACATTTCTTCTACGTTTTTAGAAGTAGCTCTATTATGCTTATAGCTGTTAGTCCTCTGTTAAGTCGCTGTCCCTATACCTGCGCTCTGTACATTATTGCTAGTTATACTACTGCTATATAGATAAGTTTTAACTATTACATTAACAGGCCCTATGTTAATGCTATAATACACGCTATCGCGTTAAATAAGCTCTTGCTATTCTATGCTGCCTTTTAGGTATGCTCTTTCTATTATAATTTTAGGTCTACCTATATGCCTAAGATCTAGATAGACTTTATGCAGAGCTCTGCCTCGTCTCTAGCGATACGAACAGTACTTGCTAGGTCCTTATGTTAGCCTCGCCTCCTAGTAAAGTGTATGAGCTAGTACTTGTCTAGGGCGAATTTAGCTCTATAGCGCTTTGCCTATGCTACGCACTTGTTATAGGCTACAGTGAGTCTCTAGCAGTTGTCTGCTGCTATGTTTCCCTAGGCTACTAGCGTGGTGTTGTTAACAAATCTAAATCTAAATACGTTATTGCTTTCTAGTTGTTTAAATTCCTCTAGTAGCTCTATAATAAAGAAAAGGAATAGTATTAGGGACAGAGAGGACTCCTATAGAATCCCTACGTTTACCTATATCTTCTAGCTTATGTATCTAGCAAACGTAATTTATGTAGTTTGTTTGCTAAGGAAGTCTTCTATAAATTATATAGTCTATAGTAGTATGCCTTTGTTCTAGAGTATATGTAGTTGTCTAGTATATATAACGTTATTAAAGGCTCCTATAAAGTTAAGGCCTAGCATTAAAACTACGTATCCCTTCTAGGCTTTCCACGCTGTTTAAACAACGTTAGTAAGCAGCTTAACTGCTATTATTATAGACCTCTTCTTTTAGCTACCTATTTAGTTCTAGGGTAGTAGTTAGTGTTCTTCTACTGCCTCTACTAGACGCTCTGCTATAATAGTTTTAACTAGCTTAGCAATTATATTCTCTAGCGCTATAGGGCGAAAGGCGTTGACTAGGGTGTAGTCTTTCTTTCCTAGTTTACGTAGTGCTACTATAATAGTGTCTTTAAGTCCCTCTAGCAGAGAGGCGCTGTTAAATAGCTTGCTAATCGCCTTCGCTAGGTCGTTGCTAATAGTATTGCTAAGCGTTTTAAGGACTTTGTTTAGTATTTTTATAAAGTAGAAAAACAATAATTTAATCTAATAAAGATTTAAACAACAAAAGGAGTATTATATATTTATGTTATATAGAAAAGATTAAACAAGAGTTGCTTAAATACATAAGGCAAGATAGATTAGTAAGCAATCCTCTAAGTCGCTAATTAGCTAATTAGGTCACGTGATCTTAGACTATAACACACCCCCTAGCGTGGGCACGCATCTATGTAAGCATTCTTGCTATAAATTTATAGCTTATAATAAACCCTAAAAGCGTTACACTGCCTGTTTTACCCCTAGTAAGCGTTTTCTAGGAGTCTTTTTTCTTTAGCATGTTATTTCTTAATATTACGTTATATTTATAGCCTAAGCATTGTTAACATTATACTATAACTATAGCTAGAGCTTTATTCTCTATGTAAGGTCATGCCTCTATTATAAGGCTCTATAGAGCATTGTCTAATTATCTAGCATTAAGATACTACATAGAATGCTTCTTTCCTATAAATTCCTATACGTAGGCAGTGTAGTTACTGCTTTTGCTATAAGGCTTATATGCCTAAAAACGTGCGTACGTAGATTAGCTACGTCTTTTAGCTACGTAGGATTTTCTAATTATAGTATATAGTTATTATTATACTAACAAGGTAATCTTCTAGCTTATAAATAACGCGCGCGAGCTCTAGAGAGTAGCGCAGGACAGTTATAATTGCTAGCCTAGTTACCTATAGCTCTCCTAGGCTATAGCTCCCTAGTCTATAAGTAGCAGGTCTCCTGCTCACTTTAAACCTTTTAACCTTTATCCTTAGGCTTTTAACTCTTTCTACTTTCTGCTCTCTTTCCTTCTTCTCTCTTTTACCTCTCTAAGCCTCTTTCTCTTCTCTTCTTCTCTCTCTCCTCTCCTCTCTTCTCTCTTCTCTCCTCTTTTCTCCTTTCCTAGCCTCTCCTCGCCTCTCTACGCCTCTCTAAGCCTCTCTAAGCCTTTTCTACTTACTTTCTAACTCCTGTTTATGCTCTTTTAAAGTAAGTGTTCCCTGTTTCTGCTAATCCTTTTGTTCTTGCTAATTCTTATAGATAAGCAAGAACAAGGTTACTTATAGCTCTAAGGCTCTTTCTATTAGTTACGTTAAGCGCCCTTATAAGTCTTAAGCGTAGGGCTATAAAGAGTCTCTAGACAAAGCTAAGTCTAGTAATATAGGCTTAGAGGTTAAGAACTCTAAGGATAAAGAAAATAAAATTATAGCTAACGTTTTATAATCTAAGCCTGCTACTATGCCTTATAAGTCTTTACGCCTTAAGACTATAGTGTCTAAGTCTCTAACCTAGCTAAAAAACCTAAAGCACTAGAATATAACTCCTGCCCTTTCTAGCAATCTTTCTAGCAATATTCTGTCCTAGTTTACCCTTAATAATAAGCCTAAAGGAAAGACTAAGGCTTCCTACACGCCTATAAAGGCTTAGCTTGTTAAGGGCCCTTTTAATAAGGTTCCCTGCTAAGGGTATGTCTAATCTATAATCTTTAGGCTTAATAAAGATTAGCACTATTACTTTATATTATATAATCCTAGTTCTAAAGACGTAAAATGCTTAAAGTATACTACTGCTTTTTATAAGCTTATATAAGTGTTTCCTAATCCTTAAGCTACTATTGCTAATAGTTAAAAACAGTAATAACTTCTTAGTGCTGCTTGTTTATATATAGTTTGCTTTAAATTAGTCTCTCTTAGAAAAGAGGCGCATTAATATAAGTATAACCTTTGTTTCCTTTACCTAAGATTGCTTTTTTAACATGTTTAGCAGCTAAAAATGCTTAAAAAGGTTAGGATCTTTGTTAACGCCTTTATTAAGTCTATAAACTTAAAGAAAATCTTTTACTAGCTGCTCTGCTATAACGTTAAAGCAAAGATTACTAATATTCTAGTAAAAGACTTCTAGGCGTTTGTTAAAGGTTATATTATTAATGTTAAGGATTAGAGAACCCTATAACCCTTATCTACTTAGAAAAAGGCCTTTAATTCCTAGCTTCTTTCTCTAAGTCTAACTTTTAAGGGTTATTATTAGAAAGATAATCTATTTAAGGACAAGGACTATAATCTTAGCGTAATTTCTAGATCTAGTTTAAGGCAACCTTTGCTTATAGCTTAGCTTTACTCTACTACTAATCCTTCTTTTTCTTTATTTAAGCAGCTATTGTCTTAGCTACTTAGTTATGCTAGTTATAAGGCTTATAAGGATATTATAGCAGAGCCTGCTGCTCGTCTTAGTTCTAAGGATTATCTGTCTTAGTTGTCTAGTTATACTAGTTCTAAGGTTCGTAACAATCCTTTGCTCTAGAGGAGTTAAGAGCAGCAATTTAATAAGCTTTTAAATAAAATTAAGCAGATACTTAATTTAATAAAGAAGCTTATAAGGGAGGCTCTAGTAGCTAAGAGTGTATATAAAGAGAATCTAGAGTAGTTAATAACTATATCTAGCTAGCACTTGTAATGCTTATAGCATTGCTTAAACTAGGCCTATGTACTATACTAGATTGTTAGGCTCTATATAAGCTTTTACTCTACTTTAGATTTCCTAACTCTATATAAGTCTTTCTCTACTTAAATTTAATCCTTTTCTTTAAGATTCTCTGCTTATAATTTAAAGTCCTAAAGGTTAAAATAATCTTTAAAAGGCTTAAATTATTGCTTTATAAGACTCTTAGTTAGGCTATTAGCTAGCATCTTAGCAGTAGCTAAGTATTCTACTTTAAATAATTCTTGCTAGTATTCTTAACGTACCTACATGTTATGTATGTTAACATGCCTAAGCTTAGTTTAGATCCTTTTGTTTTTGCTAATAACTAGCTAGATTATTTAGGCATTGTTATAGTAGATTGTCTATATAGCTTCTAAGTCTAATTAGATTTTGTTAAAGAATTGTTTAAGAGCTATAGATTCTCTAGCAACGTTGCTAAGTGTAAGAAGCTTAGCTTTAGTTATTAAAGTTATAACTATAGGCTAACAAGCTGCTTTCTAAGTAATCGCACCCTAAACAGTAGCATAATGTATCTATATAAGGATCTATAAGTCTCTAAATTATTAGCAAAAGATACGTTATAGCAAATTATAAGCTTAGGCCTACTATAGTTTCTATATATAATTGCCTAATAGCAGGTCCTCTAAGGTAAACAATTAGCTAATAGACTGCCTTAAAATGTTAAACGCTTAGATTTATAAGGAAGCATGATAGTAGCAAGGTTAAATAAGCAATATTAGGCTAAATTATTATTGCTATGTAAAGGACGCTTTCTACACGCTCCTAGTACTTTTAATATCCTGCTTAGATACTTCTTTTATAGATTTAACAAGTTCCTCTAATAGGAGAGGCGTTACTAGAAAGGAGTTTTTTATCTAGACTAAACTTCTTAGTAACCTTTTTAATATAGGCGTTATAAACTAAAGCAATAGTTCTTTAATCTCTGTTATAGATTACTTACATGCCTAGGAACTATTTAACTAGCTCTATAAACTTAATTATATACTTGTCTTACATAATTTAGAAAAGCTTATAGGCTTCCTTTTAATAATCCTTATAGAAAAGAGCAAAATGTTATTAACGTAGAAGAGTATAAAAATTGTTTAATCTTGTTAAAGAAAAGACAGGGCTCTTTGTTTAAGGCTATAAGTCCTATGTTCTATAGAGTGTCTGAAACTCTTATACTAGAGCAGGGGAGACTCCCTTAGCCTATATAATGCTTTCTAGAGCCTTGCATACTTTCCTTCTATTTTAAACCTGTCTAGTAGTTCTATAGTAACAAACAAGTTTAAGCGTTAGTAGGCATTAAGGAATGCTCCTACTACGTCCTATTATAGTACCTCTAGGTTAAATTCTGCTATAATAGCTATAGCTGCTTAAAAGGACTTTGCTATAAGCGTTGCTATATATGTTTGCTACAAGGAATCTATTTCCTAGAGGTCCCTTACATAAAATCCTTGCTTTAATCTTGTTAAGTATCTTGTCTTTGTTAAACTTATATGTCTATACCTATTTTAAAGGTAAAGGATTTATAAGCTCTTAGAGCAGCTAATTACTTTCTAAGTATTGTTTTCTCTTAGCACCTAGATCTCTTTATATAAGGCTTTAATAAACAGATTGCTTAGAGGATGCTTACGTTCTCCTATAAGCTGCTTCTATAAAGTTAGTAGAAGAGGAAGATCCTCCCTCCTAAGGCGCCTTTGTGGCGCAGAGTGTTATAGTTAGTAGCTAAGTATTGCTGCTATAACTACTTCTGTTATAGTTTTATATAGCTAATTGCTTATAAACTCTTTTAAGCATTGTTTAAATGCTCCTAGGTAATATTTATAGATTATCTAGATAATCTAAGTTATAAATTAGTAATAACATTAATTAAAATCTAGATAATCTAATTTATAATTTTACATACTAATTTACCTAGGAGCATTTAAAAATGCTTAAAAGAGTTTATAAGCAATTAGCTATATAAAACTATAACAGAAGTAGTTATAGCAGCAATACTTAGCTACTAACTATAACACTCTACGCACAAAGGCGCCTTAGGAGGAGGATCTTCCTCTCTACTAACTTTATAGAAGCAGCTTATAGGAGAACGTAAGCATCCTTAAGCAATCTGTTTATTAAAGCCTTAATAAAGAGATCTAGGTGCTAAGAGAAACAATACTTAGAAAGTAATTAGCTATTCTAAGAGCTCTATAAATCCTTTACCTTTAAAATAGTATAGACATATAAGTTTAACAAAGACAGATACTTAACAAGATTAAAGCAAGGATTATTATATAAGGGGACCTCTAGGAAATAGATTCCTTGTAGCAAACATATATAGCAACGCTTATAGCAAAGTCCTTTTAAGCAGCTATAGCTATTATAGCAGAATTTAACCTAGAGGTACTATAATAGAACGTAGTAGGAGCATTCCTTAATGCCTACTAACGCTTAAACTTGTTTGTTACTATAGAACTACTAGACAGGTTTAAAATAGAAGGAAAGTATGTAAGGCTCTAGAAAGCATTATATAGGCTAAGGAGTCTCCCCTGCTCTAGTATAAGGAGTTTAGACACTCTTAGAACATAGGACTTATAGCCTTAAACAAAGAGCCTGTCTTTTCTTTAACAAGATTAAACAATTTTTATACTCTTCTACGTTAATAACATTTTGCTCCTTTTCTATAAGGATTATTAAAAGGAAGCCTATAAGCTTTTCTAAATTATATAAGACAAGTATATAATTAAGTTTATAGGGCTAGTTAAATAGTTCCTAGGCGTGTGAGTAATCTATAACAGAGATTAAAGAACTATTACTTTAGTTTATAACGCCTATATTAAAAAGGTTACTAAGAAGTTTAGTCTAGATAAGACAAACTCCTTTCTAGTAACGCCTTCCTATTAGAGGAACTTGTTAAATCTATAAAAGAAGCATCTAAGCAGGATATTAAAAGGTACTAGGAGCGTGTAGGAAGCGTCCTTTACATAGCAATAATAATTTAGCCTAATATTGCTTATTTAACCTTGCTGCTATCACGCTTCCTTATAAATCTAAGCGTTTAACATTTTAAGGCTGTCTATTAGCTAATTGTTTACCTCTAGAGGACCTGCTATTAGGCAATTATATATAGAAACTATAGTAGGCCTAAGCTTATAATTTGCTATAACGTATCTTTTGCTAATAATTTAGAGACTTATAGATCCTTATATAGATATATTATGCTACTGTTTAGGGGTGCGATTACTTAGAAAGCAGCTTGTTAGCCTATAGTTATAACTTTAATAACTAAAGCTAAGCTTCTTACACTTAGCAACGTTGCTAGAGAATCTATAGCTCTTAAACAATTCTTTAACAAAATCTAATTAGACCTAGGAGCTATATAGACAATCTACTATAACAATGCCTAAATAATCTAGCTAGTTATTAGCAAAAACAAAAGGATCTAAACTAAGCTTAGGCATGTTAACATACATAACATGTAGGTGCGTTAAGAATACTAGCAAGATTATTTAAGGTAGAATACTTAGCTACTGCTAAGATGCTAGCTAATAGCCTAACTAAGAGTCTTATAAAGCAATAATTTAAGCGTTTTAAAGATTATTTTAACCTTTAAGACTTTAAATTATAAGCAGAGAATCTTAAAGAAAAGGATTAAATTTAAGTAGAGAAAGACTTATATAGAGTTAGGAAATCTAAAGTAGAGTAAAAGCTTATATAGAGCCTAACAATCTAGTATAGTACATAGGCCTAGTTTAAGCAATGCTATAAGCATTACAAGTGCTAGCTAGACATAGTTATTAACTACTCTAGATTCTCTTTATATACACTCTTAGCTACTAGAGCCTCCCTTATAAGCTTCTCTATTAAATTAAGCATCTGCTTAATTTTATTTAAAAGCTTATTAAATTGCTGCTCTTAACTCCCTAGAGCAAAGGATTGTTACAACCTTAGAACTAGTATAACTAGACAACTAAGACAGATAATCCTTAGAACTAAGACAAGCAGCAGGCTCTGCTATAATATCCTTATAAGCCTTATAACTAGCATAACTAAGTAGCTAAGACAATAGCTGCTTAAATAGAGAAGAAAAAGGATTAGCAGTAGAGTAAAGCTAAGCTATAAGCAAAGGTTGCCTTAAACTAGATCTAGAATTACGCTAAGATTATAGTCCTTGTCCTTAAATAGATTATCTTCTAATAATAACCCTTAGAGTTAGACTTAGAGAAAGAAGCTAGGAATTAAAGGCCTTCTTCTAAGTAGATAAGGGTTATAGGGTTCTCTAATCCTTAACATTAATAATATAACCTTTAACAAACGCCTAGAAGTCTTTTACTAGAATATTAGTAATCTTTGCTTTAACGTTATAGCAAGCAGCTAGTAAAGATTTTCTTTAAGTTTATAGACTTAATAAAGGCCTTAACAAAGATCTAACCTTTTAAGCATTTTTAGCTGCTAAAAATGTTAAAAAAGAATCTTAGGTAAAGGAAACAAAGGTTATACTTATATTAATGCGCCTTTTTCTAAGAGAGACTAATTTAAAGCAAACTATATATAACAAGCAGCACTAAGAAGTTATTACTGTTTTTAACTATTAGCAATAGTAGCTTAAGGATTAGGAAACACTTATATAAGCTTATAAAAAGCAGTAGTATACTTTAAGCATTTTACGTCTTTAGAACTAGGATTATATAATATAAAGTAATAGTGCTAATCTTTATTAAGCCTAAAGATTATAGATTAGACATACCCTTAGCAGGGAACCTTATTAAAAGGGCCTTAACAAGCTAAGCCTTTATAGGCGTGTAGGAAGCCTTAGTCTTTCCTTAGGCTTATTATTAAGGGTAAACTAGGACAGATATTGCTAGAAAGATTGCTAGAAAGGCAGGAGTTCTTTCTAGTGCTTTAGGTTTTTTAGCTAGGTTAGAGACTTAGACACTATAGTCTTAAGGCGTAAAGACTTATAAGGCATAGTAGCAGGCTTAGATTATAAAACGTTAGCTATAATTTTATTTTCTTTATCCTTAGAGTTCTTAACCTCTAAGCCTATATTACTAGACTTAGCTTTGTCTAGAGACTCTTTATAGCCTACGCTTAAGACTTATAAGGCGCTTAACGTAACTAATAGAAAGAGCCTTAGAGCTATAAGTAACCTTGTTCTTGCTTATCTATAAGAATTAGCAAGAACAAAAGGATTAGCAGAAACAGGGAACACTTACTTAAAGAGCATAAACAGGAGTTAGAAAGTAAGTAGAAAAGGCTTAGAGAGGCTTAGAGAGGCGTAGAGAGGCGAGGAGAGGCTAGGAAAGGAGAAAAGAGGAGAGAAGAGAGAAGAGAGGAGAGGAGAGAGAGAAGAAGAGAAGAGAAAGAGGCTTAGAGAGGTAAAAGAGAGAAGAAGGAAAGAGAGCAGAAAGTAGAAAGAGTTAAAAGCCTAAGGATAAAGGTTAAAAGGTTTAAAGTGAGCAGGAGACCTGCTACTTATAGACTAGGAGCTATAGCCTAGGAGAGCTATAGGTAACTAGGCTAGCAATTATAACTGTCCTGCGCTACTCTCTAGAGCTCGCGCGCGTTATTTATAAGCTAGAAGATTACCTTGTTAGTATAATAATAACTATATACTATAATTAGAAAATCCTACGTAGCTAAAAGACGTAGCTAATCTACGTACGCACGTTTTTAGGCATATAAGCCTTATAGCAAAAGCAGTAACTACACTGCCTACGTATAGGAATTTATAGGAAAGAAGCATTCTATGTAGTATCTTAATGCTAGATAATTAGACAATGCTCTATAGAGCCTTATAATAGAGGCATGACCTTACATAGAGAATAAAGCTCTAGCTATAGTTATAGTATAATGTTAACAATGCTTAGGCTATAAATATAACGTAATATTAAGAAATAACATGCTAAAGAAAAAAGACTCCTAGAAAACGCTTACTAGGGGTAAAACAGGCAGTGTAACGCTTTTAGGGTTTATTATAAGCTATAAATTTATAGCAAGAATGCTTACATAGATGCGTGCCCACGCTAGGGGGTGTGTTATAGTCTAAGATCACGTGACCTAATTAGCTAATTAGCGACTTAGAGGATTGCTTACTAATCTATCTTGCCTTATGTATTTAAGCAACTCTTGTTTAATCTTTTCTATATAACATAAATATATAATACTCCTTTTGTTGTTTAAATCTTTATTAGATTAAATTATTGTTTTTCTACTTTATAAAAATACTAAACAAAGTCCTTAAAACGCTTAGCAATACTATTAGCAACGACCTAGCGAAGGCGATTAGCAAGCTATTTAACAGCGCCTCTCTGCTAGAGGGACTTAAAGACACTATTATAGTAGCACTACGTAAACTAGGAAAGAAAGACTACACCCTAGTCAACGCCTTTCGCCCTATAGCGCTAGAGAATATAATTGCTAAGCTAGTTAAAACTATTATAGCAGAGCGTCTAGTAGAGGCAGTAGAAGAACACTAACTACTACCTAGAACTAAATAGGTAGCTAAAAGAAGAGGTCTATAATAATAGCAGTTAAGCTGCTTACTAACGTTGTTTAAACAGCGTGGAAAGCCTAGAAGGGATACGTAGTTTTAATGCTAGGCCTTAACTTTATAGGAGCCTTTAATAACGTTATATATACTAGACAACTACATATACTCTAGAACAAAGGCATACTACTATAGACTATATAATTTATAGAAGACTTCCTTAGCAAACAAACTACATAAATTACGTTTGCTAGATACATAAGCTAGAAGATATAGGTAAACGTAGGGATTCTATAGGAGTCCTCTCTGTCCCTAATACTATTCCTTTTCTTTATTATAGAGCTACTAGAGGAATTTAAACAACTAGAAAGCAATAACGTATTTAGATTTAGATTTGTTAACAACACCACGCTAGTAGCCTAGGGAAACATAGCAGCAGACAACTGCTAGAGACTCACTGTAGCCTATAACAAGTGCGTAGCATAGGCAAAGCGCTATAGAGCTAAATTCGCCCTAGACAAGTACTAGCTCATACACTTTACTAGGAGGCGAGGCTAACATAAGGACCTAGCAAGTACTGTTCGTATCGCTAGAGACGAGGCAGAGCTCTGCATAAAGTCTATCTAGATCTTAGGCATATAGGTAGACCTAAAATTATAATAGAAAGAGCATACCTAAAAGGCAGCATAGAATAGCAAGAGCTTATTTAACGCGATAGCGTGTATTATAGCATTAACATAGGGCCTGTTAATGTAATAGTTAAAACTTATCTATATAGCAGTAGTATAACTAGCAATAATGTACAGAGCGCAGGTATAGGGACAGCGACTTAACAGAGGACTAACAGCTATAAGCATAATAGAGCTACTTCTAAAACGTAGAAGAAATGTCTTAGGCAGATCATAGAGCATATAAAGGTACCCTAAGCAAGGCATAATAAGCAAGAAGCAGGCATAGCTCTGGCTCCCCCTCTAGGTTAAGACAAGCGTTCTAATAGGCAATTAAGCAACATAAGACTATAGACTAGAATGTCTAGCA
>MCFA01000418.1:0-17996 GCA_002105025.1 Clohesyomyces aquaticus
GACATACGCGAGGGAAACGAGCTAGGGAGGTGCGGTGGCCAAGGGAGGAAGAGCACAAGAAACTTATTGGGGTGTTGGACGGTCTGTTGGTAAGAGATGGTAGTGAAGATGGGATGGAGATTTGATTGCGAGATTTTTTCGGAACTACCTAGAGAGTATGTATCATGTTTCCATGTTCCCACACACCTTCACTCTCACATGTCCGTGTCGAAAGCATATTGTTGATGAGGTCTTAGATGCCAGAGGTCGTGAAACAGAAGTTGCAAAATTGAAGGAAAGGGCCCTCCCATGCATTAGACTTGTTCATACTTCCATCCTCTATACCCTCTCCCAGCCAAAAGCCACGCCAAGGAGCAGTTTGGTCGTTACTAGCAAGCCACATGTGTACAAAATGTCCGAAACTGGGAGGGATAATTCAGATCCACGCAGGAGGTTCGATCTTGAACGCGGCAAGATCTTGATCGAGTTTCAAGTAGGAAGGGCTCCACTCGGTGACGCACCGCCAGCCCGAGTATGGGCAAGAGCGTTTAGCATTGCCGAACATAATCTTCCATCGGGATAGTATATCTTCTTCGTAGTCTGTCTCTTGTAAAATCCCCTCATATACAATCTTCCTACGGTTTCGCAACACCGACATCCTAGACATTGACCTGGTATTTAGAACAGCATACCTACCTATTGTTCCCTACCGAAACGAACCTCCTTCTTAGGACCCCACCCACGCTTTCCTCTTGGCGTGCATTTTCCAAGACCTCGAAGCGGCCAGTGAGAAGGACCACTCGCCGCATGCAAAGTGGCACCACTATCATCAATGTGGCTCTCGTCGTCTCCGCCACTCTCCATGAAACGTAATCACAATGGCCAACTGGAAGCGAAAGGGGTCCAAACCTCCCTGATATCAGTTTCCATAACCCTCCTCGTCTTTTCCTATCTGGTGGTACTCGCAAGGATTCTCGTCCGGCTCAAGATCCGGGCCTTTGGGTCAGACGATTGGCTCATGGCCGTCGGCCTCTGCTTTTATACCGCCGCCTGCACCGCCGCAATCCTGGGTGCCCTAAACGGCGTAGGTGCGCACGCATATCGCCTGAGCGAGAACAACAAGCGGGATGGAGCAATGGTAAGCCAGAGTTCACATGTTCCTCGGGGTTTACTAACTGGTCAATTTAGTATTACATGTACTTCCAACTCTTCTACGTCTGCTCGACCCTACCGATCAAAGCCGCCATCTGCGTGACCCTTCTGCGCATCACCATCCGCCGCAGTTTCAAAATCATCCTCTGTATGGTCATTGCCATGTCCTTTGCAGCCTCACTGGCATGTGTCATCGCCGTGCTGGTGCAATGCCGCCCCGTGCGAGCAACTTGGGATAAGAGTGTGGGGAAATGTGCGCCCCCGAAGGTTATCCTCGGTGTGTCTTACTTTATCAGTGCGGCGTCGATTCTGACAGACTGGACGTGCGCAATCCTGCCCGTTTTCATCTTGTGGGATGTGCAATTGAGGTGGAGGGTTAAAGCTAGTGTGGCCATATTGTTGGCTATGGGTGTTGTGTAGGTGTTCTCCAGAGTCACATTTCTCACTCACTTCTGCTTTTCTCCTCTCCAATCACCAAGCTCTCGATACCTCTACTGGAATCAGCTTTCGTATTGACCCAGCGTCCTAGCGCATCCACCGCAACCCTCGTCCGCCTAAAATACATCCCCAGCTACGCCGCCTCCTCTGACTACCTCTACGGCCTGGGTCCCGTAGCCCTATGGTCCATTATCGAATCCGGGCTCGGCATCATCGCCGGATCTCTCGCCACCCTCCGTCCCGTCTACAAATACCTGCCCGGACTCTCCTGTCTGGCCTCTACCGCTGGCAGCCCGCGACGTCCAACCTTCAAACTTTCCGAAAAGGTCGCGAAGAAAGCGAGGAAGGAGATGGGCGTGGAGACGGTGATTAAGGGGAATGCGTACCCTGTGTCGAGGGGCGGGATGGGGAGTGGACAGATGGGGATGGGTGAGATCGCGAGAGAGAGTCGGATTGTGGTTACTAGTGAGCCGGGGGAACAGTAACTATCGAGTCGAGACCTGGGACGAGCATCGAGAGTCGCCGTAATACTAATACCTACGATAGATGGAGTGACTAGTAACCATTAAGATATAATTTCAGGCATCGAGCAGCTACACTCTTCATTCAACACGAATTCACATGATCCAGTAGCTGGCAATCTTACAGTACATTTTCAAGCACTCACTCAATACGCTGGCCTAAATGGGTACGTACCACCAGCTCCTTCATTTGCAGTACACCACACCACGCCATTCAACCACTGTACTAAAACTTATTATGACCGATGACTTCATGGAATTATGCTTGACGACACCAACTCTTTACTCCATTGCATTCGAACACGAATTCGATCCGCTTACCCAAAAACGGTTTAGCGCACATAAGCAGTTTGCAGGCGGAGGATTATCAGCCAATGAGCACCATCGCGGCCAGATATTTGCTCCGTATCTGCGATGGTGAATGAACGCGCGTTTCGTCCGTCGAGTATTTTTATAGGTCCTGGATACCACACCCGAGTGCCTTGAAAGAGGTATAAGAATAGACGTCTGTAAGGCAACAGTTTGATCAACTACGACCATTTCAACAATCTCCCAATAGTCTTCGATTTTTGGAAAGTTCTACAAGTCCCCGCCTTCTTCCCTTAATAACATATATTTCCTTCGAATTCGTTGTTTACATCGTCGTTATCCGACAAAACCAACTATCTCACAATGCCTCGACCCAGTACCATTTCCTTCGATCCCGCCACGGATATCCCCGACCTCTCCAACAAAGTCCTCCTCATTACCGGCGGCACCGCGGGACTAGGAACAGAGACCATCCTCCAGCTCTCCAAGCATAATCCCGCCCGCATTCTCTTCACTGGAAGAAACACGACCGCGGCCGAAAACGTGATCAAAAGCATCCGCGCCACCAACACCAAAGCCGAGCTCAAATTCATCCAATGCGATTTCAGCTCTCTCCAATCCGTCTACTCAGCCGCCAAAGGGATACTGGATGGGAATACAAGGCTGGACATCCTCATATGCAACGCGGGCATCATGGCTATGCCCAAAGGGCTCACAGCTGATGGCTACGAGATCCAATTCGGCGTCAACCACCTCGCCCACGCTTTACTCATCAAGACTTTACTCCCGCTCCTCCTCTCCACATCCACCCTCGCAGATGCCGATGTCCGCATCGTCTCCACCACCTCCCTAGGCGCGGGATTCGCTTCCACAATCTCCTTCGACAAGTTACGCACTGAGCACGACATGTCCATCCTCGGACCCTGGCGCCGCTACGGAGAATCCAAACTCGCGAATATCCTGTATGTGCAGCAACTAGCAAAACGGTATCCTGTGATTACGAGCACGGCGGTGCATCCAGGCGTGATTTACACGGGCCTGGTGGACGGCCTGAGTACGGGGAATCGGTGGTTTGTGTATGCGACGACGGTGGGGAGTTCGGTGACGCTGGAGGAGGGGGCGAAGAATCAGGTTTGGGCGGCGACGGGGAGGAAGGGGGATGTGGTGAGTGGGAGGTTTTATGAGCCGGTCGGGAAGGTGGGGAGGGTGTTCAAGGGGGTTAAGGTGGTGGGGTTGGCGGGGAGGTTGTGGGAGTGGACGGAGGGGGAGTTGAAAGGGTTTGAATGAGAATGGCGATGAAGGCGTGGGGTATTCTTGAAGGTTCGATGTCGGGTTCGCAATGTAGTTCTCCTTGGGTTGGACAATATCCGCCCCTTGATCTCGGTATCAGAGCCTGATTGTTCTCTAATACCTTTGCCGTGTCAACTTCTAAATTAGTGTGGTAGTAAAGGCGCTTCGCTGCTAGTGCTGAGATTCCGTGAATGTCCAGGCGGTCGTGTAGTCCGTAGAACGGGACGTAATTCCGTCCCTTCATTCGTGACATCCAGAGTGTGTGGTTTGCCGGCCTCTGGCCTTCGCGCTTCGTCTACGCCTTTGCTCCACCGCAGTATGAGCACTCCTTCCCGGCCAAACAAGCACATAAGCCCAAAGGAAAGAAACTGGCTCGCGAGGCAAGTTCCGAAAATTGCTGGGTATTTCCGTTTTAATTTCTCCTTGAATGCTTCCATGCTGAGGTGTACTGCAGCTTTCTCAGGGGTCAAGTGTTGGAGACCGCTCCAACCGCTCCAGCACCAACATGTGTTGAATAAGCCGCAGCCGGACAGTATGATGATGATGGTTGTAAGTAGGGCAATTAAGGAGTCAATGACCCTGGTGGTTCGTTTGTTTAAATTGAAGGCTGAAGTCATGATCGCGTTTGAGATGTAGACCGCACTTATGGAGACGAGTAGGATGAAGCGACAGTTTGGACCATATGGGGGCAGATACCACAATATCGCGAGGCTGCCGACCATGGAGCTTACAACCGGGATTAAAGCTAATATGATGAGTATGAAATGGCGTACCTGGAATAGCTTTTGGTTGGATTCTAGTCTGAGTGCTTGGTCGGTAAATGTCGCGGGTAGGCCTCTCCTGGAATAAGCCTTCCGGAATACTCGCCGGCAATGTTCTTCATCTGGGAATTGACCGATAAGGTTACTGATGAGAACCGCTGCAATCATCCACTGCCAGAACATGGCTAATCCGATCCTTCCACCGGGGACTGTTGTCCAAGTGCCACCAATTTTCTGGACGAAGGAGGATATTACGGTCCAACCGTAGAGACCAAGGCCAACTAAAGCGAGAAGCAGTCGACCGCCACCTATTTGACTCACGGTATCCGCGATTTCGTCCTTGATCTTCTGTATTTCCTTCTTATCTTGCGGCAATTCATGATCCAGCAGGTCCCTGATTTGCCGAATGGCATGCTCGAGATCGTGTTTGTTGTCTGCTGCTAGATTCTGAGGAAGATTACGGGGCAAATCCTGGACAAGTTGAAATGCTCGGTCCAGGTCGGGTCGACGAGCTCGCGCGAGGTCTTGTGGCGGTTTACTATCCTGGTGTTGATCGAGTCGAACAGCTGGCGGCAGTTCGGGAACCAACAGGTCTCGGATCTGTTGAATCGCTTGCTCGAAATTGCACCTCATATTTGCCGCCAGCGTATCTGGCAGTTTACCGGGCAGATCTTGAACGAGTTGAATTGCTTGATCGAGGTAAGCTCGACGAGCTTGCGCAAGCGCTCGCGGCAGATCGCCATCCAAACATTTATCGAATTGATTCGCTTGATTGGGACCAATTCCATGGGCTACCGCCAGGGCTTGCAGGTAGACTCCATTTTTATTGGTCTCGTTTTCATCCCGTCTCCATTTGCTTGCCGATCGACGGCTCTGTGTCGCGCTTTCAATCCTCATAAGCACTACAATGAACCACTTTATAGGATTTCCGAGTATGAAGATAGCATCCCAAAAGCCATTTCCGTGAAGGGCCGCTTTCTGCGTTAGGAGAACCTTGTAGGCAAGCGAATTAGCCTCAGGCTCCACAGGACATGATCCATTCTCGTCGCAAGCTTACCAGCGCAGGGAGCAGCCAAGAGTTGATTATACTGCCCCAATCGGAGTAAAAAAGCTGGGCCGACTTTCCACAAATATGTTTGCAGCCGCCGTAGGTAAGGATTGGATTCTCGGCAGTAGAGTCGTTGTGGAACCACGCGCCGTTGCGGATGTTTTGAGGATTGGGGCTTTGCAATCTTTTCGCCTCTTTGAGACACTCGTCCCAGTTAATGCCTGCCACGTCCACTGCCGCTGAAGGTAGTACGCCGAGAACCAAAAAACCGACGAGGAAAAGCAAAAGTCTCGTCTTGGAGAGCGACATGGTAAAAGATGAAAATTAAGAAAAGACGATGGTGAGAGAGGGAAGACATGACCATAGAAAGTACTGGTGGTATATATATTGAATGAAGGGGCGGAGAAAAGCAGTCCTAATCACATCGACGGCACAAGGCTGAAACATATGAAGTGTTGTGGTGGCGTGGAACACCACTCAACCCGGCCTCAAAGGCAGAATGGCGAGAGTTGAAGAGGCATAATTATCTGCCATGATCTCTGAGGCAACGAGGCCGTGCGACTGGTAAGATGATTGGTACTTTGCTCGCAAGCACTCCGCTCACGTGGAAAGTCCGCCTCGCACCCACCAAGGGTTCGTTGACGTTGAGGCTTCTTCAACGCACCGATTTCGTATGACCAAGGCTGCCTCGACTCTCCCGGACATGTAACAGCAGTTCTCGGCGACAGGCATGAAGCTCGGCGGCAAGCTGAAGGGCGACGGCCTCGAAAGCGAACGAATGGGAGGTGCGGGGATAGGGATGAAGGGGGCCCGTCACAAGCCACGATAACGCGAGAGTTCACCCGCATGTTTGGGAAACAGCCCTCCCCAAGGCATCCATGAAGTGCGCAGCCCGCGTTTCGTTTCTTGCAGACATCGTCAAGATCGAAGGAGGTGTGTGTAGTTGGATGCACCATCCCCGGTGTGGCATCGGGACTCCCCACATGGTCCGAGCACTTTCCTTCCTGGCACAGCCTACGCTGTTTCCATTTCGGGATTGTCTACTCTTAATTACCTAGATAGTGTAACTATCTTACTCTAAAGCAGGGAAATTTTCAATAAATCCATTTCAAATTTCTAGTACTTACGCAATTTTCTTTCATACTAGGCAAACAACCTAGATTAGTCCGTAATAATACATTTGTCCCGAATGTCAACCGAATAAATACGGGAGAGCTAGTCTCTATTTACCAAGGCCGAGAGCGCTATACCTATGATGCCGAAGTGGATTGATGTGATGTGATCTTGCACCTCCGAGGCCCGAAGCACTCTCACCCAGTGGGTGGGTATATGTATGGGGTCTGCTAAATCGCCCGGTCCCGAACTCATACGACAAGTCTCGTGGAATGAAGTCAGTCAAAATTGGTTGTATAAGGGAAAGGTATGGATAATTGTATTGTTGGATTGTAGATGAATTCTTTGACTTCGCTGCATTCCCAGTGCCCGAGTGGTTCGCTATCAACCGGCCCGAGTCCTGCAAAAGACAATTCTCGTATTGACTTGCTGGCAATACTACCTGACATACGACAACCTCAGTCAATCACCACGAGGCCAACGGCACGAGCTGTTAGGATCCAGTGGCTAGACAGACAATATGTGGCTTTGCAGTGATATCGGTAGTGGAGCACTGTCGACGTTCGCAGAGACCGTGAGTGAAACAGGCTGGATCGTTTGGCGCCGAACCCCTGCGGTCTGCCCATGGTTGGCCTTTGCCTCAAGTGACGTGTGCGACGCTAGCGGTACAAATATATGACAACAGATACATAGAGTCGCTGTAGCTCTCCTTGTGACATGTAGAGGGGAACTCTTGGAATGGTAGAAACGCCGAGAACTGGAGTGGTAACGCCGGATGAGATGGCTAGTGCGTTTCTTATCACAAACGCGATTACGGATCTGGTCCCGTGATTCGGCGGCGGTACCTTCCTGGATGACCATGCCGGGTCATGGGCACACCCAAGTTCCCCCGGTACCAAGACACCTTCTCAAGACTCCAGGGCATCCTTTTGGTCTCTCTCTGCTGAACTGTCGCGTCGTGCTGCTCCATGCTGGGTCCATTTGCTGTTGCCTGCCAAGTCTGAAGCTGCCGAATCAAGTCAAGGAAACGCTTGCGGGCCAGGGTCGTGCGTCTACCAGCCTATCCACCACTTGCTTGTCCTCGGAGAGCTCACTCAACCACGACTGAACATCGCCTGCTCTGTTCATCTCGCGCCTCCGTTTGCTTGTTCGCGGACCCTGTTATCTCGCCGTCAACGACTCTCGCACGCATATCTGGCGCCCACAGCAGTCTCCGGTCCAGACGCTACATGTCCGGCCCTCGTCATCTCCCGTGGTGACCTCGCAGCACGCTCTCGGCGACCCATCGTGTCCCACGTCCCTCACGCCTGCCCCTAGACGCGCCTTTGTGTACTCTCGCGCTGTTCTGCAGCTTCTCGGCGTTTGCTCCTTCCCTCCGCCGCCTGATGAGTCCTTCCTGAAGCGCCGAACCGAGCCAGTCAAGGCAGCATCGCCTTTGCCAACTCCCACCCGCGTCATTGCGGGCAACCGCGACCAGCTTTCGTCCTGGCAGACGAAATCCCCCCACCTACATCTCCCCCTGCCCCAGTCACCTCCGCCCGCCCAGCCATCCCGAATCCCCCCGCTTCTCCTTCCCCAGAAATCTCTGCCCTCGATCAAGTCCTCCCGCCGCCCCAGAACGCACCCGCCCAGCCATCAGCTCCCCAGACCGCAGCGACATCCTCCCCTATTCTGACGGCAGCATCTAAGCGTAGACACAGCCTCTCTGAAACCGACGGCGACGCAGAGAGCTCCGATTCGCACCCCTCCCGAGGCAGGCCCTCCCGACACATATCAAAGCGAAGGCGCAGAGCAGACGGGACCATGCGCCTTGACAGTGACGCTTCAAAACGGTCCCAGTCGCCCTCGCAACACTTCACAAATGGATCCGCGCGCTCTCCGGGGATGCGGGGGGGCTTGGGCAAATCAGCAAATGGGGAATCCCATTCCAAGGCAGAGAGCAACGGCTCTGCTATCTCATACACGAACGGAAGCTCCGTAGCCAACGGCCGCGTACCACCGGCAACTTTCTTTGGTCATGACAGGGGCGAGGTCACGCGTCTTTTAATACAGAGTCTCACGGACCTGGGCTACCATGGTGCAGCAGGAGCGTTGTGCAAGGAGAGCGGCTATCAACTGGAGGGGCCAACGGTGGCCTCTTTCCGCAATGCTGTCCTGAAGGGCGACTGGGCGGAGGCGGAAGAGCTATTATTTGGAACAAATACTTATGATCACGGGGGAGGCATTGATCTTGGCGGGCACGTCGGCTACAGCAAATCTTGGGCCAAATCCGCCCGGACACCCACGGCCGCTCGCCATATTGGAGGATTGACGCTGGCCGAGGGGGCCAATCGAGATGAGATGCTGTTTTGGATGAAACAGCAGAAATACCTTGAACTGCTGGAGCGCCGTGACCTGGGAAAGGCTCTCATGGTTCTCCGGCAGGAATTAACCCCGCTTCACCAGGACGTCGGCCGGCTGCACGCTCTATCAAGGTAAAACCCATCATTTATCTACGTGGTGCAAGCCCACGCTAACCGCTATTAGTCTGATGATGTGCCAATCCGCCGAAGACTTGAAATTCCAAGCACAATGGGACGGTGCGAGCGGCGATTCGAGGACTCTGTTACTTTCTGAGCTTTCTAGTGAGCCTATCCCCTTCCTGAACCCTCCATTCGACTTTCCTGACACCCGCAGAATCTATATCGCCCAGTGTTATGATTCCTGAGCATCGTCTCGCAGTACTCTTAGACGAG
The DNA here is from genome assembly GCA_002105025.1 of Clohesyomyces aquaticus. Classification (NCBI taxonomy): domain Eukaryota; kingdom Fungi; phylum Ascomycota; class Dothideomycetes; order Pleosporales; family Lindgomycetaceae; genus Clohesyomyces; species Clohesyomyces aquaticus. The sequence goes on from MCFA01000418.1 coordinate 9,347, forward strand.
GTCAAGGATCACTGGATCTCAAACTGCCTCTACCACAACACCGCCGCCTCACCATCGCTCTATGTAGATCATATCTGCGACCGGGATGAATTCCCCATGAAAGTTGCGCTTGAACTTCGGCACCACAAAGATGAAGTGTGGTACTTGAAGTTCTCCAACGATGGGACTAAGCTAGCCTCCACAAGTAAAGACCACACCATCGTCATTTATGATACTGCTACGTACAAGCCAATACACATACTCAAGGATCACGATGCAGGAGTTACGCATGTTGCTTGGAGTCCTGATGACACCAAAATCATCACGTGTTGCGCCCAGCAGGAATGTTCAGCCCGGATATGGGACGTCCAGGTGCGTTCCTCCTTCTCCTCCCCTCGTTTCCAAATATCCTAACATTGTGTAGACTGGACAATGCATCACGACCATCAGCGAATTTACATACCCATGTACGACGGCAGGGTGGGCGCCAGATGGTAACACAGTCGTCATTGGCTCCCAAGACACCAAGTACGGCCTGGCTGTGTGGGACACAGATGGAAACATCGTGCACAGATGGACTGATGACCAACTTCGTGTCAATGACCTTGCCATTTCTCCCGATGGCCATCGACTTGTGGTTCTGCTAGAAAGCCGAATACTGGTGTACGATTTCATGTCGTATGAGAAGATCTGCGAATGGCTTCTCGACGACATCAAACTCACCTCCGTAACCATCAGCCAGGATTCACAACACATGCTAATCAGCATGAACGAAAATAAGATCAAGCTCATGGAAATTGACACTGGAGAGGTTGTGCAAAAATACTCGGGTCAGGTGCAGACGCAGTTCATCATTCGTTCCTCCTTTGGCGGAGCGAACGAGAACTTTGTTGTGAGCGGTAGCGAAGGTAAGCCAATATCGACATGTTCTGTGGTTTCGTTATTGACCAATAACTAGACTCTCGTATCTACATCTGGCGAACAAACGGAGTACTTGTCGAAGCTCTCGATGCCCATCCCAACGGCTGTGTCAATTCAGTTGCATGGCATCCTACCGACCCCAAAGTTTTCGCCTCAGCGGGCGATGACCATAAAGTCCGGATATGGAAACCAGCGCCGCCTCATCATTTCCCAACAGGATCGAATGGGTACAATCGGTAGTCCAGCCATTCCCACCCACCACAGTCTAGATACTGGTTCGAGATATTAGTCAGCTCTAAGCATTTACACGGCGATACCGGGACTTTGAGGCATCTTCCCTCCTACTTAACGCATATTCAGTTCTTTGGAGTTCGCTTGGGCAGTTGGTTTGCATTTGGGGGCATGGCATGGCGGGCTAGGGTTCGTTGTTTCAGTAGCCCTATCCCCACCCCCCTTTATTTGTTCGTTTCATACTAGTGGGAAGTATATGATTGCATACTGGTGGGCTCTGCTGGTAGGTTTCCTTGCTAGAGGTGTTATTGACCCATGGATGGCGTCTGCCAGGGCATGCTGGTGGATTGTGGGCGTTTTAGGTGGGGCTTTGATTACTGTTCCAACGGCACTTGGATTAGGCTGTTTGTGAGGGTAGTGCAAAGTAGGCGGGGTTGGATTGCGGGTGAAGGAACCTGTCTCGCTTGCTTCTTACATCTCTCCGAATAAGGGGGATGGAATGAGCTGAGACTAGGGAGGCTAGCGCCCCTATGTAGGTACCGTTATACATGAGTTGTTATCCACATCCTGCCACCACGACCGGAATAACCAATTAATTAAGTCATGATTAACTAGATAGCTGTTCACAAAAAATGGATGGTTAACTTTTGGGGCAACCAGCTTTTGATGTTGAGACTTCGTTGCTTTTCCCTTCTACCATGAGCTCTTCCGCGGGCCACAGATCATGCGACTCTGAATCCAGATCCCAGTAGCAGTAATCACCAACGAGCCGGCCTTGATACTGCGCCTCTTCCATCACGCAGCCTCCGACCCCTTCTAGGAAATAAGGTACGAAAATGCCGAATAAATGGCGCTATGCCAACATCACTCCATTGAACTACCCCACCAACCTAGAACAAAACGCCAGGACTCATTCTACAAATGCCATACTACTCCCACCAGCCTTGCGGGTTCTTCGGCAACCAACTGGCATGTCGGCCTCCCCACCTACCATTGTTCCCTCCCCCCCAAAAGATTAGTGCAGGAAACAGAGTTTCTGACCTCCGCCCGAGGTGTCCAGGACTCCACCCACAAATTGGTTTGGCCAGTCCAGAGACCCTGTGGGGTTTGGGCGGCGGGTGTTAACATTTGGAGGGATTGCTCTTGAGGGTAAGAGGCTGGTAGACTGCGAGGGAAGGGGAGGGGCTTCGTCTTCGTCCGTGACTTCTACCTGGATATTGCTCATTCTATCCGGAAAGCACGGGTGTTGGTATCTATTGGAGTGATTCCCCGGGTCAAGCTTAATGAAGCCATACCCAGCATGCAACACCAATGCCAGGTGCCCGAGAAACATAGACGCAGATGCAGTAAGACCGTAGTAGGCTCAGTAACCGTCTGGGACATATTCGCCCATGGTTCCTCTGGGGGAATAATGTGCTGGACCTAATTGTTCCTGTTCCTGATTTCGCCTATTGTGACGACACCTGATCGCATCCTCCGGCTTATGAAGTGCTTTCCCACCGAACTGACCACGTGGCGAGCCGAATGATATTTCTAGTGAGAGATCTCCGTCTGGTTTCTCGTCCTCGACGGCAAATTCCCCTTTTGGCACACCGTTCCAGTCATCCGTCAGAGGAAAGGCCTTAGATGTCGGACTGGGTATGCGAAATGGGGCCCATCGCCCCTATATCTGTACGGTGTGCCCCCGATAGATCCTTCGAAGCTGTTGCTCCTGCGAGCGCGCTGGTCCGGAAACGACTTGCGATGTTTCAGCTGCGATTCTGCCTGGCGTGTCTTCTTGTTCAGCTGCTCGAGAGCTCTTCCCATGTTTCCGTCATCGCATTCGAATCCAAGGGGGTACACATTGCTTTGATCGTCAACTTCCTCCTCATGTAATCCAGAACCTCCGCCGCCGAAGTGTTCGGTGGGGATGGGACTTTGGCTGAGTTCAATGGATTTCCACGCTATGAGTGTGAGTAGGAGGATGATTATTATACTGAATCTCAGATTGTTCATCAAAAGCTCCGTGGAAGAAAGCATGTTGAATATAGTTAGGAGGACGAATTGGTTTGGAATGGGGAAGTTGTGAGGCGAAGGGTATTTGATATATCGGAAAGTATGTAGGATGTAGCGAGATTTATCCACTGTGGGCTAGGGGCGGCGTTTACAGTTCGTGTCTAGCTTGTCACCATCTTAGCAGGGTGACCAAATCCTGAATCCAGTCGCAAACTCGCCTAGATGGTCAAGGAAGGATCACCCGTTCATGAACCGATACCCAAACCCAAGTTGAGGTTTGCATGGGATGCTTGTCGATACTAGGTCAGGGTGACACGCCAAAGTAGAAGGGCGCTAACCCGGCATTGAACTATGTGATCGATGTCTTGAGATGGAAATAGTCAGATTTGATTGGCAAGGTGGCAGGGTAGATGAGGTCGCGATGTCCGTTTGCCGTCAAGAATGCCAGCACACCCAAAAATCGTCACAAGACCAAACATAAAACTACGTCTGTTGCAATCTGATGAACGCTAGAGTAGGTAGAATAAGCCAAATGAAAGCGAATGGGTTGCGGGTTGAAATGATGTACACATTGAAGAGATTTATCAATCTACCATGACAGCGTGTCTCTTACCAAAGCACGGTCCTTGGTCAACTCAAACCCCACATCATCTTTCCCCTCCAACTTTCTAGCAACGACATGATCTCCGATCCAAAGGACCTCCAAGCTCCCGATGCCACCGAATGCAAGTCTGGCAGCTTCTCTCTCCGCTTTCTCTTCAGCTCTCTGAAGGCTTTTCATAAGTTCATGTCCGTTGGGCCCATGAAATGCGTTGCCGCAGAATGGCCACCCATCGAATCCAAGCCGTAAATCGCTGGCTCGAGTGATATCCAACCTCTTCAGATACTTGAACTTGGACCCCAAAATCGCCATGATAGCCGCCATATCCGTAGAGTAATCCCTGCCTCTGCATCCCATATTCAAGCGTTCGATCTGCGGAACTGCTTCGGCCAAATCGAGGATTTCGGGTACAGACCAATAGAGGAAAGAGGCCTCAAGCTGTTTGAGCTGGTTTGTGCGCGTTCCAAGCGATTTGAACATAGCGTGGGCCTGGTCTCCTGTGCATTCGGGATAGTAAAAGGATCTGATCAGAGATACCACCTCCAAGTTGGGAAAGCGATCGACGAGAGAGGCGGCAGAAGGATAAGTGACGAGAGTGGTGACGTTGGACAGTGCCAGTGGAGCATAGAATTCGAGCTCATTGAAGGCAGCCTGCAAAGCTATCAAATGTGGTGCTGGGATGCACAGGGTGAGGCCCTTGAGTTTTGAGAGCTTTCCCAGGAAGCCGACAAGGTCGTACATGTTGATGAAATCACCATCATCGAACATTTCGAACTTCAGCATCTTTATAGATGAGAGGATCACTGGATTGTTGCTGAGAGAGGTGATGGCGCTATAGGTTATGTTCCAGTTGCCAGGCCGAAGGCCTTGAGGGTGTCCCTTGGGACCGCGTACAGCGACCTTTTTGAACAGTTGAGGGATAGCAAGCGCCCGAAGACGGCCATTCACCAGAGAGATGTCTTTCAAGCTCGGCAGGAGGTCGAGGATTTCGCGGAGGACATCGTCGTTCAGGTCAGGCAGGGTCATGTGGGGAGCTGGCGCAGGGCAGCGATTTTGGCCGTGGAGGCGTAAATTGAACCGCATCCTGAATTTGGAGAGGCAGGAAGCCGGAAGATGTGCTAGATGTGAGCTTGTGGGCCGAAATGCTGATATAACGGCTTCAATACAATGAATGCTGCTGCTGCCTACGTGATTCTAGTTGCCTGGTGGTCCTTGGCTGTGTTCATTCACCATGGTTAATTGTCCCACTCTTGGGTCCTACTTGCGTGGGCTACCACGGCTACTTATTCAACGCGACTGGTTCGACGTAACTCGTGTCCTTCCTAGCCGACCGCACGACTGAGGCTAGAGGGTGTTAGAGAGAAGCTGAGTAATCGGGCACATGAAGAAGTCGCGCTACGTCCCCGCATCTCGGCAAGCTGACTCGCCAGTCCGCCCAGAACCGCGGCACGCGAGTGAATTGAGCTTTATCAACTGCGCTCTTCGCTCTCTACGTGGCCATGCCTCCAACTACGACCCATCATGTCGCCGCAAAAGAGGGAGACGTTCGGTAACCTCGCGCCATGGAGCGAGCCGGCCTGGTACAACTCGCTCGCCTCGCCCTACTACAACGACTCGCACAAGCAACTGCGAGACGCGATCCGCGCCTACATTGACCAAAATGTCAAGCCATACATGCTGGAATGGGAGGAGAAGGGCGAGGCGCCGGATGAAGCGCGACTGAAGTGGGCGGCGTCTGGCTTCTGCTTCGCCGATGTGCCGGAGCCATATCGACCTAAGAACATTCCCGGACCCGCGGGACTCCTCGTCGGCCAGCTGGACATCTTCCATCTGATGACGATGACTTGTGAGACGAGCAGAGTCGAGGGAGGCGTTATGACTTCGCTGGGTGGAGGGAGTGTGATCGGGGTGCCACCCATCGTGCACCACGGCACCGAGGAGCAGAAGAGGAAATGGCTGCCGGGCTTGTTCACATGGAAGACGAGCTTTTGTCTAGGTATCACTGAGCCTAGCGGCGGCTCCGATGTTGCCAACATCCAGACCACGGCCGTGAAGACCGACGACGGGAAATATTATGTCGTTAATGGGTACAAGAAATGGATCACAGGCATGCCGTGGGCAACTCACATGACGACCGCCGTGCGCACCGGGGGACCAGGAATGAAGGGAATCTCAGTCCTCGTCATACCCACGGACTCCAAGGGCCTCTCCTGGCGAAGGATACCGAATAGCGGCCAGAAAGGTGGAGGAGCCAGCTTCGTGGAGATAGACGACGTCCGCGTCCCCGTCGAAAATCTGATCGGGAAGGAAAACGAGGGGTTTCGAATAGTCATGACCAACTTCAACAAGGAACGCTTCATCATGTCTGTTGGTTGCAATCGAAAGGCTCGAACTTGTTTGTCCGAGTCCATCGCATACGCACACAAACGACATACATTTGGCAAACCCCTCATCTCGAACCAGATCATCAGCCACAAGTTGGCCACAATCGGACGCTATGTTGAGAGCCATTGGGCTTGGCTTGAGCAGATTGCTTTCCACATATCGAAGTCCCCCCTGGGCTGGCAAGACCCAGAAATAGCCGGTCAGATAGCTCTTTCGAAGGTACACGGTGGTCGCATCTTAGAGATGGCGAATCGCGAGGCCCAGCAAATATTCGGTGGTGCTGGATACCAGAAAGGCGGTCCCGGAGCCGTCATTGAGCAGATGAGTCGAGATCTACGCATGATGGTGAGTAGTTCGGATTGCTTTTACTACGGAGTCCATTTGCTAACATGTCTCTTAGGTTGTTGGCGGCGGAAGTGAGGAGATCATTGCCGACCTGGCAGTGAGACAAGAGACTGCGCTTGCGAAGAAACGCGGCTGGAATCTCTGAATAATCTAAATTCCATGGTCGAGGCTCACGAACCGGTGAGAATATGAATAATGAATGCTTTTTGCCTACTGTCACGATTCTCAGACTCTGAGTTACATGCAGTGGATTGAGAGTTACGACTTTTCTACTCCCCAAGCTCAGTTTCACGAACTCATCAGCCAGCGGCCTCGAAGGGCATTTCGTACACCATATAAGAGTAAGAATGTTACTTGCGGGTTGCATACTATCCCCAGGAGCGGTCCCATCGCCGAACAAAGTGTTGCCGAACGTTCACTGATATAGAAACCAGGTGAGGGGCAATACTTTGATGCGAAAGCGAAAGAACGACTAGCTTTCGAGCACAAATGGTTTTGGTTGTTCAGATCATTCGAGCTAGCACCAAGAGCAACGGTCCGTGCGCAATTCATCAAAGAGGACAATAACCGGCTTATGGAACGAAACTTGGGGACCAGCATCTGCCGACCGACAAAAGGAGATTAGCCATTGCCGGGCACCAGTCATTAACTCTTTGATGATATTCAGCAATTACAGTTCCTGATGCCGAATCATATATTCAGAAGCCGCCAAAACTCCAATGCAATAGCGGGGAGAGCCAGGTTCGTCCTGGACATCTTTAAAGCAATAAGCAGGAAATATATGCAATGGTAGGAGCCCCACATGTCTCCACGTCCCATCATATAAAACTAGCACCGTATCCTGTATTTTGGTGCCCAGAGGAGAACCCATCTGACACCGAGGCGCCAGAGTTCAGAAAGGACCATGATCTATTTATTGCTATTAGTGGGAGGCGGTCTCGTCGCTCAAGCATCGGCAGCATGCAGTCGAGCGATGCTGGAAGAAGCCACCGCAGCCTATGTTCGAGCACAAGCCGCAGGCCAACCAAGCCTGCTCCCTCTGGCCCAAACCGTTACCTATCTGGAGAACGATGTGTCCATGGATCTGGCCAAGGGCGTTCTAGCTCAACCCGTCACCATCGATTTCAATCGCAGTCTCCACGATACCACACAGTGTGCTACATTCACCGAGCTATCAGCCGCAACCAACAAACACCCGTATGTCATCGACACGCGCCTGCTCTTCACCGACGGCAAAATCACCGCCATCGAATCCCTCGTTGCCGATGCCGGAGATTGGGTCTTCAACGCCGCGAACCAACTCTCTTGGACCAAGAAAGAGAAATGGGATGTCATTCCCGAAGGAAAGCGAGACTCGCGCGCCGTCATCCAAGCAGCGGGTGACGCCTACCTTGATAGCTGGACCAACGGATCCGTCAAGGTGCCCTATGGCACCCCGTGCGCTAGGCTCGAGGGCGGCTCGTATACAGGCGATAAGAGCCCGTCGGCCAATACGTGCAAAATGCCCGTGTTCCCCGGAAATTTCAAGATCGTGAAACGGCGCTATGTTATTGATGAGGAAGTGGGTGGGCTGGATATCTTCAATGATTTTCCGTTTATTGATACAACGAAACCGAATGGGACGAGTAGCATGAACTTTATCAGAGTGGAAGGGGGTATGATTAGGTATATTCACGAGACGACTATTTGTGCGACGAAGAATTGTGGGAGATGATGGATATACGAGTATGACGATCTGAATACGACGGTCTGAGCAGTGGTCTGGCTCTATCTTTTTCTTTCAAGGAGCATGTATAAGCTTTGGGTCAGATTGATTTGGGGGTGATAGCAGCCAGGAGACAAATTCAGCCTCAAACCGCTCCTATCAAAGTTGAGCTGGGATTAGCTACTTTGCTAAATGACGTCTGAGATAGCATATTGTTTATCTTGGTCCCAGGAACTCCTGTCAATGTGTATATATCTTGCCAATTGCGTCACCTCGGATAATTCTGAAGGTATACTCAACCGTTGGTACAGTGCAATCGTTGCTACTTTATCTGTGCTATACATATGGCTTAGTAGGAATAGCTTAGGGTAAGTACAGTCCCAATACATACCTATAGCATCAGACCTGATAAGCAATTCGCGATCGATATTCACAACTTTCAAGTATCCCCTTCTGTCTTCTGCGGTATTCCTGTCTTTGTCTCTGTG
>MCFA01000419.1:0-17917 GCA_002105025.1 Clohesyomyces aquaticus
GTTGTCGTTCGTGTATGTCTCGAGCGGGAAATTGTAGTGTCCAAGAGCGTTTTTGACGGTCGTTTCGGCTTCCACGCGCATGTCGCACGCGATGAACTTTGCGGGGAGACGAGGCGGAGTGGAGTCTGGGGATTTGGGGTCGGTGGAGGAAGAGGGGAGGTGCGACTGCATTCGCTCTTCGGCCAGCTTGGACATGACGCCGCCCATGATGGCGATGCCCATTGTGCCTAGGAGGGGTGTTGTTAGGGCGGCGGGGTGAGGGGTGGGGGTGGATTGGGGACACGTACCGGAGCCGAGCACGGTCAATGTTAGACCTTCAGATTCGGAAGGGGGGGGCATGGTTGCTGCTGTGGTTTTTGGAGAGGGCTTGGTGGCGAGGAAGAGGGCGTTGGTGTTGGTGCTGGTGCTGGTGTTGGTGGTGGGACCAGTGTCACAGTGGCACGGCCGATGTCTTTCTGAAATTCAGGTTCAGGCACGGTCCAGGATTGCCCGGCCCTGCAGCGCCCGCTTTGCATCGGCGCGAGGTCGGGCGGGAGCATTACGAAGGTACGGCGCGGCTTACGGACCTGTTCCGCACCGAATCTACGGAGTACCACACCCACATACCACCCCCCCCCCCCCGCCAAAACACCTACACACTCACCCACCAACCACTGCCAACCCCACCATGGCCGACCCCTTCGAAGTCCGCATGCGCTTCACCTCGCAGCTAACCCACCTCAACGCCTCCCAAACCTCCGCCCTCAAAGCCGCCTCCTACGCGCTCAAAAACCGCGAACAAGACGAAGACCTGCACTCCTGCATCCTCGAGCAACTCGAGCTCAACAACACAAACACGCGCGCCAACATCCTGTACTTCCTCGAAGCCCTGTGCGACCTCTCCCAAAAAGAAGGATACATGGCGTACGTAAGAATGCTGCAGAGGGATATTCTCAGGATTATTGATGTGGTGGTGCCCGGGGATGGATCAGGCGCGGCGAATGTGAAGGTTGTGAGGAGGGTAATTAGGGGGTTGGAGGGGAGGGGCGTGTTGGAGAAGGAGACGGTGAGGGAGTTGGAGGAGGGGCTGAAGGAGAGGGGGGGTGGGAATGATGTTAGTATGGGGGGTCTGGGGATCGGTGGTGGGGCGGGTATGATGGCCGGTGGGGGTCCCCAGCCTGTGGATGACCCGTTGTTTGGCGGTGCGGGCGGGGTAGCGATTCGGAATGGTGCGCCGGCGGGCGCGGGCAGAGGGGCGGGCAGGATGAGGTTCTCGCTGGGGGATAAAGGGCAGATTGAGCAGCGGATTGAGGAGGATCGCGAGAGGCATAAGAGGCTGAGGGAGAATATTTGGGCCGTCAGTGGAGAGGATGATGTCGAGGTGGAGAGGATGTGGGAAGAGAGTAGCGAGATTGGCGAGGATGATTGGGGGGTTGGCGTGGAGGATCGGGACGAGAGGAGGATGGCTGCGGGGGTTGTGTAGGGGCGAGCGGAACTGCATTCCCTGGCGTTTGGGAGGAGATTATCAGGTATACCATTCGAGGCAAATTTTTGGACCCGGAAAGAAAAGTCTAGCCTTGCTGGAGATTTTAGGAATTGAACATGTCACAATGACCCAAGCATGCCTACTGCGCTGCGGTGCATTTGTATTGTATCGAAGACATGCAAGACCATCCCATTGGTATCTATCTGTACACGTGTACTGCGTCCATATGATACACATCTCCATCCCTCGCAACCCACTACCCATCCCACCCACCAACATGTCTACTCCATCACAACCGTCGCCCCCAGCGCCTTCAGCGTCTCAACAATCTTCTCCGCCTCCTCCTTCGGCACGCCCTCCTTCATCGTCTTCGGCGCCGATTCCACAAATTTCTTACTGTCCACTAGCGACAGCCCTAGCATCGCCTTGATCTCCTTGATCACCTTGGGCTTGGCCCCGGCGTCGAACTTCTCCAGTTTCAGGCTAAACATCGTCTTTTCCTGCGCCGCGGGCGCCGCTTCTTCTTCCTCAGCGGGGGCAGCGGCCGCGGGGGCTGCAGCGCCGCCCGGTCCGGCGGCCATGAAGCCGCCCATGGGCATGTCGGGGATGTTCAGGCGGGTCTGCGGGGCGTATTAATGGGTACTGTGTGCCCTGGGGGGTGCTTCTCGAGGCCTCGAGGCGCGAGGCCGGCAGGAAGACCTACCTTGAGCGTCGAAACCAAATCCGCCGTCTCCAGCAAGGTCAATTGGCTAATCTGATCCACGATGCCGGCGATCTTGGGGTTTGTGGGTGCTGCGGCGCCAGTCGTCTGCCATCTCCGCGAGGGCCTATGTTGTGCGAGAGACGCTGTGGAGGGGCGGAGACATGCGGAGGCGGATCGGGAGCTGTGGATGCATCGCCTCGCGGCGCGGGAAGCTGGGGCGGACATGGTTGCTAGGTGGGCGGTGATTGGAGACGTCGAAGCTGGTGGGATGAGCTTCGGCGACAGCAGAATTTCGAGATGCATGTCGGGGATGGATGCGGCTTAGGGTAGCGCGGCTAGCGGCTTGGCGGGAGAGTTGATCTACGAAACTTTTCTTGTGCATGGACTGTCAAGAGTTGTCGACTTCGACAGCACGAACTCGAGGATTCTTTCGCGGCAAACCATGGGATCGCGCCCCGGATACGGCACTCACTCTTACTTCCAGCACCATGGAAGGATACAATATCCACAAGGCCGGTAAAACGGTCACATGGGAATCTCTGGCCGCAGATGCCCTCATTCCAAAATTTACCGACGATGTGTTTGTACGCTTTCCCGGCCTGTTTGTCGAGATTTGCGCGCGCTGGATTGCAGACGGGAGTCTCTCCGAAGCGAAAATAGCGGCGTTTGGCCGAATATTACCTCTTGCGCCCCAGTTAGCGGAACATGCAGAACACTTCCTGGCAACATGTTCTCAGTCGCAAATTATCGGATCGCGGGGCCAGGAATTGGACCAGGGGGATTTATCGAGTTTCCAGGACGGAGATCTGTGTCGAGTCCTGTTGGGCGTTTTCAGACTGCTTAGTTTGGACTGCCGGACTTTTGCCAAATATGTCAGGCCTCTTGCGCTTGAGAGTCTATTTCATCATCCCGGGAAACCAGTGCGGTATCTGGCTGTGAGGGTGTTTTGTTTGTATGTGCATGCCGCGGATTACGCTACGCAAGAGATGGTCAAGAGACATGTGGGCGGTCATGAGGTGCTCGGGTATTGGGAAGGTAAGACCATCGATTATCGCTTTCTGACGTTGTGGGAGGAGAAGAGGTGGAAAGAATTGCAAAGCAGAATGGTCCCGGATTCCAATGGCGCTCCACCACAGCATCTCTACCAACAGCTTTCGCGGTACTCCGTTAACGTCAACGGCGTGCTTCTCCCACGCCTGAATGGCACACCCTCGCAGGAAGTTCCGTCTCAAGTAGTTTCGACACCAACGACCGAGGCAAATCTAAACAGAATCGCCCACGCCCTCCTCGAATCCAGCCCTTTGCTTCTCACTGGAGTAGCAGGATCGGGAAAGACTCTCCTCACTCGTCATCTAGCCTGGCAACTGAACAAGCTCGACTCAATGGTCACTCTGCATCTCAATGAACAGAGCGATGCAAAACTTCTCGTCGGGATGTACGCAACCGGAGCGAAACCCGGTACCTTTCACTGGCGACCTGGTGTTTTGACGGCCGCTGTGAACGAGGGTAGATGGATTTTTGTCGAGGATCTCGATCGTGCCCCGAATGAGGTCGTCAGCACCTTATTGCCTCTGATTGAGAGAGGCGAGCTGTTGATACCGAGCCGTGGAGAAACAATCAGGGCCGCGAGAGGTTTCCGCATAATTGCGACTATGCGCAGTACCGTCAATGCCCGAGAACAGGAAATTATACCCCGACAAAACATGATCGGCCACAGGTTCTGGAACTCAATCAGCATTCCTATGCCTGACTTGGAGGAATTCGAGGCCATTGTTTTGGCCAAGCATCCTGCACTACGCGGACACGTACCGGCCATCATGAGAGTATATGCCAGACTTTTGACGCTATACTCGGATCCTCGATTCGCTTCCGACAATGGGACCTCCCTTCGAGTTCTCACTCCACGCGACCTTCTCAAGTGGTGTGCTAGGACGTCTGCAATAGTGGAACGGACGGCCACATTCAATACGGCGCAAAAGGATGACATGTTCATGGAAGCTTTCGACTGCTTTGCTGGGAGTCTTCGCAGTGAGCAATCACGATCGGTTCTCATGGCATGCATAGCCGAAGAGTTGCATATCGATCCTCAGAGGAGGGACCACATCTTGCTAAGCCGCGAAGTGCGGCTGGACGTTCCCCCCAAATCTACGAGCTCAGGCAGCCTTCGAATTGGGCGAGCGCGATTACCAAGACACAAGATAACTAAGCGTTACGCATCTAGCACACCATTTTCTACCAATGAGTATACCTTGAGGCTGCTAGAGAAAATCGCCGTGGCAGTGGATCGACAAGAACCTCTCTTGCTAGTGGGCGAGACTGGCACAGGAAAGACAACTTGCATTCAGTATCTAGCTGAACAGCTAGGTCGTAAGCTTGTCGCATTTAACTTGTCCCAGCAAAGCGAAAGCGGCGATCTGCTAGGAGGATATAAGCCAGTCAATGTCCGCAGCCTGATCATACCACTCAAAGATGAATTTGATGAACTTTTCGACACCACATTCTCCAAGAAAAAGAACCAGCGATTCATCGAGACAATGGGAAAAAGGGTGGCCAAAGGCGAATGGAGACGCGTGTGCATGCTCTGGCGAGAGGCTCTTAAGATGGTGGATGCCGCGCGAAAGTCTCACGAATCAAGGCCATCGTCCCCGGACCCTGAAGGTGGACAGCCGAAGAAGAAGCGGAAGGTCGACTCGCTACCTGCCAACTTCCCTGGGGCGCGATGGGAGAAATTCGCTGCAGATTTGGGTGACCTTGAGGCTCAGCTCTCCAATGGGTCGGAAGCCTTTGCATTTTCGTTCCTCGAGGGTAACATAGTTAAAGCCGTAAGAAACGGGGACTGGGTGTTGCTAGATGAAATCAATCTCGCGTCATCGGATACCCTGGAAGCCCTGGCGGATTTGCTTGGTGGTGGACCCGACGGCGCGCCATCGATCCTACTCACAGAAACTGGAAGTGTGGAACGCATCGTTGCACATCCAAACTTTAGGGTGTTTGCGGCCATGAATCCAGCCACCGATGTAGGAAAGAAAGATCTTCCCTCGGGTATCAGGTCGAGGTTTACGGAATTTTATGTGGAAAGCCCTGACAGCGATATCAAGAGTCTGCGCAGCATCGTAGAAAAGTATCTTGGAGGCGAATCGAATGATCCCGCAATCATCAGGATGTCATTGGATGTTACCAATCTCTATCTCGACATTCAACGGCTGGCGAAATCGAACATGCTGGTTGACGGTGCCGACCAAAAGGCAAACTTCAGTTTACGTACGCTGACAAGGACTCTCACTTACGCTCGAGACATTGCTCCCTTGTGTACCCTACGGCGGGCGCTTTACGAGGGCTTTCACATGAGTTTCTTAACTTTCCTAGGAAAGGCGTCAGAAGATCTCGTCGCACCCCTCATTAAGCAGCATCTCTTCGGCGAAAAGGCTGGAACCAAGGCAGAACTTGGGAAGCCTCTGCAGCAGCCGAGCGATGGTCGTAGCTACGTGAGACAGGGGCATTACTGGCTTCGGCAAGGTGCCTTCCCGGTGGAACAGCAGCCCCACTACATCATCACACCTTTCGTTCAACGAAACATGAACAACTTGATCCGAGCGGCTTCAACAAGAAAGTACCCGGTTCTGATTCAAGGCCCTACATCTTCTGGCAAGACCAGTATGATAGAGCATCTCGCCAAACGCTCCGGCAACCAATTTGTCCGCATCAACAACCACGACCACACCGACCTCCAGGAATACCTAGGATCCTACATCTCCGGTACTGATGGTAAACTACAGTTCCAGGAAGGTATCCTGGTCCGTGCGTTACGCGAAGGGCACTGGATCGTTCTTGATGAGCTCAATCTCGCTCCCACCGATGTTCTCGAAGCCCTGAATCGATTACTAGATGACAACCGAGAGCTCTTGATCCCAGAAACTCAAGAGGTCGTTCGACCACACGAGGACTTTATGCTTTTCGCCACTCAGAATCCAGCCGGGTTATACGGGGGGCGCAAAGTCCTTTCGCGAGCCTTCCGTAACCGATTCCTCGAGCTACACTTTGATGATATTCCCGTTGAAGAATTGACCGAGATTCTGCATCGAAGGACACTTATACCAGAGTCTTGGTGTAAGAGGATCGTCAAGGTGTATGAAGAACTTTCGATGCTAAGACAAGAGAATCGGATCTTTGAGCAGAAGAGCTTTGCTACACTACGAGACCTGTTTCGGTGGGCGCAGAGGAAGGCCGACACTATCCAAGACCTCGCCAGTAATGGCTACATGCTCCTTGCGGAGCGAGTGCGAAAGGAAGAGGAAAGGCAGGTTGTTAAGAGAATTATTGAATCGGTCATGAGCAAGAACGGACCGAAGGTCAACATTGATGAGGAAAGACTCTATGGCGAGGACACGGCACCAGAGATTCGACTTTGCAAAGAGATGACAGGGGACCAGGGCGACGTTGTCTGGACCCGTGCGATGCGGCGGTTGTTTGTTCTAGTGGCGCACGCAATCCAGAATAATGAACCCGTTCTGCTCATCGGAGAGACTGGCTGTGGCAAGACGACCGTCTGTCAGATGCTCGCGGATGCGCTGGAGAAACAATTGCACATCGTCAACGCCCACCAGAACACCGAAACCGGCGATTTAATTGGTGCACAGAGGCCGATCAGGAATCGGGCGAGTATCGAGGACCTTCTTCGTCGACAAGTATTCTCCGTCCTCGAGAGCCTCCAACCTCACGTCGATTACTCGGATGCCGAGTTGGATGAACTCCTCAAGGCCTTCGATGCGCTCGGTCATTCCGTCAAGGAGAGCATTCCCGCAGACCATCGCGCAGAGATACAAGCAAACCGAATCAAAGTTGCTGCACTGTTTGAATGGGCTGATGGAAGTTTGGTCCACGCGATGAAGACAGGTCAATTTTTTCTTCTTGACGAAATTTCCCTTGCCGACGACTCGGTGCTGGAGCGACTCAACAGTGTGCTGGAATCTTCGCGGACGTTGCTACTCGCCGAGAAGGGCGTCACAGACTCTTTCATTACTGCCACGGAAGGCTTCCAATTCCTTGCGACCATGAATCCTGGTGGTGACTACGGCAAGAAGGAGCTATCACCTGCACTCCGCAACCGATTCACGGAAATATGGGTTCCTGCTCTGTCTGACGTGGAAGATGTTCTGCAGATCGTGCGCTCGAAGTTGAAGGCAAGCGCCTCGCATTATGCTGGATCTATCGTGTCGTTTGCACAGTGGTTCAACGAAAAATTCAATACATCGGTCTCATCTTCGATATCCATTCGAGACACACTCGCTTGGGTGACGTTCATTAATGACAGTCGGAACGAGGATCCGGTTTTTGCCATCGTACATGGCGCCGCTATGGTGTTCATTGATACCCTTGGAGCGAACCCCGCCGGTCTTCTCGCCATATCTTCATCTTCGATCGATGAGGAACGAAAAGCTTGCCTGCATCGACTCAGCAAGCTTTTGGGTACTGATGTTACCGGATTCTACCTTGACAATGTCGAAGTGTCTAGCACTTCAATCTCGTTACAACTAGGCCGTTTCTCGATACCAAAGATTGCTTCAACTACCGACGACTCAAGCTTCTCGTTTGAAGCTCCAACAACCCGGTCAAATGCAATGAGAGTCGTGCGAGCGCTACAGCTTTCAAAACCCATCCTGCTAGAAGGCAACCCTGGAGTTGGCAAAACCACGCTGGTTATGGCAATTGCGAGGGCCATCGGCAAACCGCTGACAAGACTGAATCTTTCAGATCAAACCGATTTGATGGATCTCTTTGGATCTGATGTGCCAGTCGATGGTGGCCAAGCCGGGACATTTGCCTGGCGTGACGCTCCTTTTCTCAAGGCCATGAAGAATGGAGACTGGGTGTTGCTGGACGAGATGAATCTAGCGTCGCAATCGGTACTTGAAGGTATGAACGCCGTTCTTGATCACCGTGGCGAAGTGTATATTTCAGAACTCGACCAAAAGTTCCACAAGCATCCAGACTTCCGCGTTTTTGCCGCGCAGAATCCTCATCACCAAGGAGGTGGACGAAAAGGACTACCGGCGTCGTTTGTCAATCGATTTACTGTTGTGTACGCTGATGTGTTTCGTCCGCACGATCTGTCGCTCATTTGCACAAAGGTATTTCCTGGCGTGAACGAAGACGAGATCAATAAATTGATCGGGTTCGTTGCTGCACTGGACGAACAGGTGGTGACACGACGCTCCTTCGGTGCTCTCGGTAGCCCGTGGGAATTCAATCTGAGAGACACGCTGCGATGGCTTCAATTACTTCATTCCGAGGAAGTTCCAGGGTCGGCACGGGACTTCCTCGACACAATTTTTCTGCAACGATTTCGAAGCGAGGGCGACCGCCAGCGAATTCTGAAATTGTTCGCGGATATTTACGGCAAGCGTGAGCCGCGGATGAGCTTCTATCATGATCTAGCTGCGCGTTCGCTCCAGGTCGGTGCCGGGTGGTTGTCAAGAGACTCTCTCATCGCTCGTCCCGATATTGTCTCTCCATTGAGGATATCTCAGCTTGGACCCATGGAGGCACTTATGATCAGCGTTCAACAAAACTGGCCGGTTATTCTTGTCGGTCCACCGGCATCTGGGAAAACCGCTCTTGTCAGCCAAATAGCCTCTTTCGTAGGAGCGAAACTTACGACATTTTCCATGAATGCCGACATCGACGCCATGGATCTTGTCGGAGGCTACGAGCAAGAAGATCCTTCAAGGGAGATAAACAGCTACCTCGTCAAGCTGGAAGAGTTTGTGCGACGTCACATTTCTGAGTCTCAAACGCCGACGTTTCTCTCCACCAAGCTTCTTGAACTTCTTTCGGCGAGCCCAAATCGAATTTCCGATGAAATTTACTCGCTGCTTGAAACGATTGCAATGGGGTCGCCCGGCTCGGTTAAGCTGCCTGGGGCGCAAGTTTTCTTGAGAGAGCTCGAGCGACTTTCCCAGGCCCCAATGGTCATCGAAGGGGCCCGCTTTCGCTGGGTGGATGGCATTCTCATACAAGCCCTCGAGCGCGGCGACTGGCTGGTTCTCGACAATGCGAATCTCTGCAGCAGTGCCGTGCTTGACCGCCTCAACTCTCTTCTTGAACCCGGCGGCTATCTCAGCATCAACGAGCACTCCACTGCCGATGGAGAAGCAAGGGACGTGCGCCCACACAAAAACTTTCGAATCTTCATGACAGTTGATCCGAGATATGGAGAACTATCAAGAGCCATGCGGAATAGAGGTGTTGAGATCTATCTGCTGCCACACGAACATGCACAGGTCGATGGTGTCAGAATATTCGCATCCAGCAATGCCAAGCTGCCCACATATCTTCTCGAATCCGATACCTACCGCTTTCGGACCCTTCTGAATGGCTCCACCGAGTCAATGGATACTTTAGATGTTGCAGTGGAGCATCTCAACATAAGAGATAGGGATCTCTTTGGAGTCTTTGATCGAGAATCAACCAACGGGCTTCTGCTTCCAATGTCAAAGCATCAGACGAATGGTGCGTCATCAGATTGGGCCCTCGTTTCATCCAATGGTCGGGAACCGTTGGCCATAATCCCCACTATGGAATTGCCATCGCTATCTCAGTTCATCGATGACAAATGGCACATGATGGCATGTCAGCTCGAAGTTACTTTAATCGACATCGTGGTCGGAAGATCCGATCTTCAGCACATGCCATATCAGCCTCTTGCCAACGAAGCGTTTCTACAGCGAGGCGATACCGTGCACTCGCTCTCCGTCCTGTATTCCTCGGCTTACGATGTCCATATCGACCTGAACAATATGAAGCACGCAATAGAAGCGATCCCATCATTGAAATTCGAACGGAGAAAAGAGAAACAGGAAATTCCTAACTTCTTGCATGCCTTCCGTCGCCTTATTCTTGCAGCGATCAACTTTGAAGCCGACCCCACCGAAGTGGTAAGTTGTCCCTTCCCCAACTCGATATACTTCGAAGCTGACGATTCTTTCCAGTCACAGTTCGATGCGTTACTGGCCCTGCGTTTATTGATGTGGGCCTTCATTGAACTCGCAACCAACGAAGGATTCGACCGAGCCACATTCCAGACATACCTCAAGATGCTGAACGAGGAACTAAATCCAATGACCCACAGCCCAATCCCTAAGCTACATACTCTTGCAAGCTCCGTTTCGAAAGAGCTCACCAAATTCGGACCAGGTGTCCAGCTTACTACTGGCCTTGGCATGGAGCGTATTTGGCGGTCGTTTAGGCCCAAGACACCGAAGACGGTGGAAGGACTGGCGGCGGTTCTGGACTTGGAGAGCCTCGCTGATCGACTTGATACTGCGATGTGGGGGTCGGGTTTGAAGATTGAGGAAATGATACAGGTTAGGGAAAGGTTTAGTGGGGCTCTGGACTTGGTGAGGACGCAGGATGTTGATCCTGCCGAGCTCATTTTGGTATGTACTCTCGACGTGCTGGCACTGTTGTTATCACATATGTGAGCTAACTTGGACTAGAATCTTGGAAATGCAGTTCACGAGCTTGAGGAACGTGTGGTTGAAGAAGACGTTGTAGTCACACCATACTTCCAAACGGCGTTCGAGGGACTATGCCAGTTTCTCGATATCATACATGGCAAACCCGAGACCCCTACTGATTCCTCCGGCTCAGTCAAGGTCGTCCGAATGAAGTCGTCGCTACTTGCCCAGAGACCCACGAAAGCTATTGTATCCGGCGACCAGCATCCATCCCAATATTTTCTCCGGCTATATCATTTCCTGGGACTTGACCATCATTCTGTTGGTACGATTGCTTTGGATGGGCGATTCCATGTCTTGCTGCTCGACAAGATACATCATGCGGATGAAGTTCAGTTGGCACAGCTGGATCGCTTCGAGACTGAGCTGCAGACGCTATCTCAACATATTTCGCTCGATGCCGAAACTATCACAGAACGTCTACCCGATGCACTCCCACAAAACCTGCGTACTCTGATGACGGAGCTAGTGGCATCACACGAGGACGTTATTCTCAGGACGAGCCCTACGATCATCGAATTGAAGCCTAAGATTCAGATTTCGAACCGGTACAAGAGTGTGCTTACTACGTTGCTTGGGTCGTGTATTCCCGGTATACATGCTGCTGGTACTGCATCAGGCGACGATGCACAAGCCTGGATCAATTTCGCATTGGCTGGCCTCACACTTTATGTTCCCAACTATCCTTTTGATCCAGCCCTCAAACCAATGATCGAGCGTAAATTATTCAACACACAGAAGAAAGCCCTAAGCGAAAAGCTAGAGGCGTTACGGAAGTTTCAAATCGGGTTCACTGGCCAAGACACGAGTTTCCGGATTCGTCAAATCGAGGGCAAGATTGATGACATGGGCGTAGAACCCCCTGTCCCAGCCATAGTACGCCCGGAGGTCTCGGAGCTGGATGTTCTGCAGGGCGAATTCGCAAATTTACTGAGTATTCTCAGCCCACTCCTTGCTGGGACTATGCCGACTAAAGACGCTTGCCAGGACCATACGTTGCGCCAGAATATTTCTCATGTCATTAGGAGACTTTCGGAAGGCTATCGGAGCTACGATGATATCACCGGTCCGGCTGTCGGATTCTTGGTCTGCCTCAGTATCGGACTAAGGATAAGTGCCCGAAGCTTTGATGACCTGTCCGGGCAAGGAAGCCTGCAATACTTTAGACGCCATACGCCCTTCTTAGGTCTGTATGAAACCACTGCCAAGTCAATATCGGAGTCCCTTGTCCACTCCTGTGAATCGGAGATCAAGACAGCTCGACATGTGGCGGATCTCCGATGGCATGCCCTGCATAGCCTTACTCTCATTAGAGCGGTTGACCAAAGCTACCTATCCGATGTGGCAGCCAAGCAGCTCCTCCATAATATTTTTGGCTCGTTCTTTACAGACTACAAACAAAGACTTCTCCAGGATCAGGATAAGCAAGCCCAAGATACGAGCTTGTACACGTACAAGGGTGAAGACGAAGAGGTGGAAGAAGAGGACCCAGAGCTGTTCCCTAATTACGAGAAAGACAACGTAGAAGCACCGGTACATATGGCGACCTCAAACTCTCGAGATCACGCACTCCGTCTCGCCGACATGCACGCAAAGGTCTTCACAGGAACACCAGAATCGTGTGAATCTCTCAGAAACCTCCTCGAGTGGTGCACGGCCCAAACGGTGCGTATCTCCGAAGGACAAGCCCACGGTTCTCGGTATGAAAGCGCCATGCCTGCAATCTTTCTTGCTTTGGAGAAGAAATCGGATGCATTGTCGACTTCTGGGACGGGCCGCCAATATAACTTCTACTTCGACGCGAATATCCCCGAAGGGAAACGACTAGTATCTCTAGTACATAGGATCCGGCAACGATATCGCCAGATTCAAAAGGTATGGCCAGAGCATGCCACACTTGCCGATGTCCTGCGCAGCTGTGATGAATCCCTCGCCTTCAGCCACGTAGATCCGGTTGCCAAATTCATCACCAAAGCCGAGAAGCTCCACGCATACATGTACGAGTGGCAAGGAGTCGCGAGTCGCGAATTCAGCACGGCGAATTTGTATGACGATCTCACCAAACTGCTTGTCAGTTGGAGACAACTCGAGTTGACTACTTGGGCTCGACTTTTCGACATTGAGATTGAGAAATGTCGGAGCGATGCCAAGAGCTGGTTCTTCATGGCCTATGAGACTATCATTGCTGCATCGGAGTCGATCGAGGATGAGAAGGAGATGGAAAT
Source organism: Clohesyomyces aquaticus (assembly GCA_002105025.1). Taxonomy (NCBI): domain Eukaryota; kingdom Fungi; phylum Ascomycota; class Dothideomycetes; order Pleosporales; family Lindgomycetaceae; genus Clohesyomyces; species Clohesyomyces aquaticus. The sequence goes on from MCFA01000419.1 coordinate 12,910, forward strand.
GCATGCCCGGAATCTGCTTAAGACTTTGGAGGTGTTCTTCTTGAATACGAGTCTGGGACAGTTTGAGCAACGAATTAGACTGCTGGAACAGTTTCGCGAGCATGTCAAGATTCGCAGGCAGGATGTGGAGCCTTTAAGACATGTTCACCTTGCGCTCGACAACTTCATCGCGTATCTCGAGAGGCTGCAGAAACCGGTTCAAGAGAACATCGCCAAGGGTCGACAGACGCTGGAAAAGGAAGTTGGAAATGTTATCAAGCTTGCCACGTGGAAGGATACGAATATTGAGGCGCTGAAACAGAGTGCGAAGACTTCCCATCGCAAACTCTCCAAACTTGTCAGGAAGTTTAGAGCATTATTGAATCAGCCGGTCTCGGCGATCTACAATGCTGGATTTCCGGAGGTTGCTAGCGTCGGTGGAGAGATTACCATGGAGATCGTTACTGCTACCGTCGACCCGTATGCTCTAGAAATTTGCGACAAGATACCCTACTGGAACAACAGACCAACCCGCTTTAAGAATTTGAACGCCACGCTTTCTATTATGCGCAGCAAGGCAAATCTTCCTTCGGAATCTGTCAATGGCGCCGATTACATCGACTTCTTCATTGCCGACCTTGAATCGTCGATTACTCAGTTACAGAAAGCTACACCCGCACTTCTGACCGAGGAAAACAAAGAGGGGGTTCAACATTTAAAGAGCAGGAAACGAAAGCTCTATGCTGATACCATGAAAGAGCTGCGGCAGATGGGAGTACGACCGAATCTGAGTAGCGATATTTTGGATAAGCAGGAAAAGCTCTCGACTGTGCTTGCTAGCCTGCCAATCGTCAAGAGCAGTGACACTGGGGCAGCGGAGTACTTGCTTCATAGGTCCCTCAGTCTTATGTCGCAGGTACGAGCGATATACAAAGAACACTCCGGTGACTTGACAGGAAATGACGTATCGCGGAGCATTGGCTACATCGAGGGATTGCTGAACTCTGCGATCCGGCAACGAGGCTTACTAGGACGAGCAACTGAGTCACTATCGGGTCTGGAGACCTCCACGTCGCGTATTGCAGAACTTTGCAAGTCTAGCCGTGGCCTTGTCCGTGTTCCGGAAGCACACGCTACGGCTGCTGGTACGAAGCATACTGGCATCTCGTGGCTATGTGCTATGTTGAAGACGGGTGCTGAGATTTGCGCTGCCCAGGCCAAACTTGGGAAGACAAATGAGTTCGATGCTGTCGTGCGGGGATTGAAAGAGTGGGCTTTTAAATTTGATCAGTTATTGGAAGGCTTGGCAGCGGTGCCTTCTCTCCCATCGACGATCTGGTCCCAAGAACGCTGCGCACTCGAGGAGCTCGCTCAGCAACAATTGGCGGTGTTCCGTGGGGTTTTTGAGGGCTGGATGCAACAATTCCCCCTTCCCAGAACGATTCTACGACAAATTCAGCCATATATCCCTAAGCAAGGGCAGGAGCCGATCACGCTGGTTTCGTATTCCTCCACCATCGAAGGGCATGTAAATCAGATGTGGTCCGCTTTCGACCTGATTCTAGGCTCAATGCAGGACGTTGAGGTGGCCCTGAAGGGTGTCCCGACATCAACGGAAGATGCTGCGTGGCTCGTCAGAGAAGAAGATGCCCTTTTCTCCGCGCTCTCCCAACTCCATGCACCGCAAATCATAACGGCGCTAGACCTCCTTACCGAACAAATCCAGTATCTCAGCACCGACGAAGACGTCCCACTGTTCGCCACCGCGCTCTCGACAATCCGCCCAATACTCGACCAGTACCTCGCCTGCCACAAGCACCTCCTCGACCGCTTCACAGCCCTCCATACCTCGACCGCAAAACTACTTCTGAGGCTCGCGAAAACGTTCATTCAAGTTGGCACCCAGGGGTTCTGTACTCCGTCTGACAAGTCCGCCGGTGACGAAAAAGGCAAAGATGATAAACTTGAGTCGGGAACTGGACTAGGTGAAGGCGAAGGCGCGGAGGATATCTCCAAGGATATCGAAGATGATGAGGATTTGGATGATCTGGCGCAGGAGAAAGGAGGGGAGCGCGAAAATAGTATTGAGGACCAGGAAGATGCGATTGATATGGGCGAGCAGGAGATGGAGGGCGAGATGGGCGAGGCGCCTGATAAGGAGGATGAAGGTGGGGAAGGAGAAGAGGGTGATGAAGAGGATGTGGAGAGTCAGGTTGGGAGTGTGGATGATTTGGGCCCGAGTGCCGTCGATGAGAAGATGTGGGATGAGGGTGGGAAGGAAGATGATTTGAAGGGTGGGGAGGGTGATAGGGGGATTGGAGAAGAAAATGAGGATGAGCAGGTCGCCAATGAGGAGCAGAAGCAAAAGGAGAGCGAAAAAGAAAAGGATAAGGAAGGGGAGGAGGGAGAGAAGAAAGACGAGGAGGAAGAAGAAGAAGAAGATGTTGATATGGAGGGCGAGGACCAGGATGAGAATGTCGGGGCTGGAGAGACGGAGAAAATGGATCCGTATGCCAAGGAGGACGAGACGCTGGATCTGCCGGAGGAACTCAACATTGATGGCCAGGAAGACGAAGGCGATGATGAGAAGCTTGGCGATATGGATATGGACGACGATCTCCCCGAGGAGGAGATGGATGCTAAGGATGAAATGAAGCCAGACACCGTTGATGAAAATATCGGGCCTGAGGAAGAGGGCGCGGAAGAGAATGAGACGACAAACCATGTTCCTGATGAGGAAAAGATGGATGGAGAGCCGCAGGAAGACGAGCCCGTCGACGACGATGTCATTGACCTCCCAGATGAGCAGGGAGCTAGCGATGAGTCTCGCCAACCAGACGATAATTCAGATCCCAATGCTGAAGCAGGGGCCGGTGCTGAAGCGAACGAGGAGGCTCATCGGGATCAAAAAGAAGACGCATCAGCAAGCGCGGCAAATCGCGAAGATGGCAATCAAGGCGAGACTTCCGAGAAGAAGCAGGAAAGCACTACCGAGGACGGGAGCCTTGGCCAGGCCACCCAGCCTGACGCGGGAGGTCGCGGAGAAGAGCAGCCGGAGGAATCTCCTGAGACCCAATCGTTTAAAAAAATCGGTGATACGCTAGAGCGCTGGTATAACCAGCAAAAACAAATCTCCGAGGCACGTCAGAAAGACGAGTCCATGGTCAAGGAGGTCGATAAGGAAGTAGACATGGTTGATGCTGAGTTTGAACATTTGCAGGATGAGGAAGAGAAGGAGGACACCCAAGCTCTTGGTACGGCGACGGAGGAACAGGCAAAGACCCTGGATCAAGATATGGCCATGGCTGTTCACGAGGAGGAGAAGGTCCCCGATGTGCTAGAAGACATGGATAATGAGCAGAGGGATGTCCAGGATCACGATGTCGAGATGCAGGATGCAGAGCCACAGCACGACGACCGAGAAGACAAACCCACAAACGGCCAACCCCAAGCCTTCATCGGCGAACGGAAAGATCTCACGCATCCCGAAGACGCAGAAATGGCCGATGCCCTCCCACCCGAAGAAGACGACAATAACTCCGACACAACCTCCGTCAACGAAGTCGAAACCCGCCTCGAACTCACCCACCTCAACCCCTCCCACACCCACCTCCCCTCCCCCTCAACCGCGCGCGCGCTCTGGCTGCACCACGAAGCCGCGACGCGCTCCCTCTCCCAACAACTCACCGAGCACCTTCGGCTCATCCTCGCGCCCACCCTAGCCACCAAACTGCGCGGCGACTTCCGCACTGGGAAACGGCTGAACTTGAAACGCATCATTCCGTACATTGCTTCGGGATATAAGAGAGATAAGATCTGGCTGAGGAGGAGTATGCCCAGTAAACGGAATTACCAGATCATGATCGCGCTCGATGATTCGAGGTCGATGGCTGAAAACGGGGCGAGTGCTCTGGCATTGAAGACGCTTGCACTGGTTACCAGATCGCTCTCTATGCTTGAAGTGGGGGAAGTCGCGGTCGTGGGGTTCGGTGACGAAGTCACCGTCGCACATCCGTTCGACCTCCCTTTCACCTCAGAATCCGGAGTTAAGGTATTTGAGCAGTTTGGCTTTCAGGCTAGTAAGACGAATGTGAGGGGGTTGGCGGAGAAGAGTTTGGGATTGTTTAGGGAGGCGAGGGCGAACAGGGGAAGTGGAAGTGAGGATCTGTGGCAGTTGTGTTTGATTGTGAGTGATGGGATTTGCGATGATCATGCGGGGATACAGAGATTGGTGAGGCAGGCCAGGGATGAGAGGGTTATGCTTGTGTTTGTGGTTGTGGATGCGACGGCGAACACGAATGCGCCTGCTCATGGCCATGCTCCTACGACCGTCAATGATCCTTCGTCTTCCTCTTCGTCTTCGTCGTTGATGCCGACGCATCAATCGCAGGCAAATCTTGGAGTTGAAGCGAAAGAGAACACATCTATCATGGACCTCCAATCTGTGGAGATTTCTCCAGAAGGCAAAGTTGTCAGATGGAGGTATATGGATCGCTTCCCGTTCAGGTATTATCTTGTGGTCAGGGATGTTAGAGAGTTGCCGGGGGTGTTGGCCGGCGCGTTGAGGCAGTGGTTTGCGGAGGTGGCGGAAAGTACGTAGACCGACTGTTTTGGGGAGAGAGGGTCTTTCTTTTATTGGAATTGGAGTTTGGGACGCCCGGGAGTGAATGGCGTTTGTGGGTGTCAAATGGATGGGAAGGGATGTGGCAAAAGTTATTTGTGGAATGGAGTAGATAGGTGGTGGTTTAATGCTGTTTTAACAGAAAAGCTTTGTGCACTTCCAAGCATAGCGTCCAACAGGCAGTAGTGCTGTTACTATTGGTTCGGTTAGCTACGCTACTGCCCACCTCAGAGTGAATTACTGACCGATGGTGACGATTTGGGAGCTTCTACTGCCAGTAGACCGTAGTACTGCCGCACGAGCCATCTACTGTCAGTAGGGGGTTTCTGATTAACTATCTGATAGGCTTAGCAGTGAAGAGGCTGATGAAGTTTCAAGCTTTTTATCAAATTTTGCCACGTGTTTTTT